>PIJE02002431.1:59059-69351 GCA_002895965.2 Coryphaenoides rupestris | reverse complement strand
CAGAGTTCATTAAAATGGCAGTTTGTTGGCCGCAGTGGGTTGCCGGGCGGGATGGCTGACGTGGCGTGCGGCAGTAACCCCCAGGCTCGATGGTGACCCTGTCTTGTTGCCTCCGGGGTGGCGGTGGAGACTTAACCATGGAGGGGGGGACAGGATCGTACCTTAGGTATGGCCTGTGCTGCGCTGAAAGATTAGATTCTCATTATTCCCTTCCTTTTTATATACTTGGCTAGGTTATGTAGCGTGGTCGCACGCATTGAGTACGCTGGAGTTGCAGTAAGCCGAAATCTCAGTGGAGCGCTCAGTGCCGGCTGAGCATATCCTATAGCATTGCAGGTGTACTGTATAATCCTAGTTGAGCGGGGTCCAGCATTGGGGCTGTGGCATACCAAACATCCACGCTCATCCCATTTCAAGCCTCCATCTCACCACTGCTGCCAATGCCATTTTCGTCCACGGTTGAAGAAGGGGTTGTCAGATCGATTACCCCCCCTGCCCCCCTCATCCTTCGGCCTTTGGTTATGGGTGCCATTTGTAGATGAAGCCGTCTGGGGAGTGTTCCTATCTCCCCATCACACATTGTAGCGTCTGTCATGTTCACCTGCCCACTGTTGTCATGGTGACCTATTGCCATTACAGAGAAGGTGCATGTGCGGCCATGGCTAGCACTTGTGTTGCTAGCTCGTGTTTTTTATAGGAACTCCTGGTGGTACCTTTGACTTGGTTCCTAATGGGGGTCACATCAAAAAGCTAGTGTCAAAATAGTTGTGTGATCGGAAAGCGGGTGGCGGCATGCCGCACTTGGTTCCTAATGGGGGTCACATCAAAAAGCTAGTGTCAAAATAGTTGTGTGATCGACCCCCGACCCCCCGTTAGTCATCAGTTTCTCGTTTTTTTCATTTCCTCTCTCCACCGATGCGTTTCCCAAGCTTAGTAGAAGAAATAAAGGAAAGTCATGGGATGGAGAGGGAGGGAGGGGAGGGTAGGCGGTGAAGGAGTGAAAGTGCCCAGACATGAATCAGAAGAGTAAAAAAGGAGCAAAAAAGAAAACTTGCAGGAGCCTGATATTAGCTTCTCAGCATGCAGCCGCGCAGCTCTACGCAGAGCACAGGGACCGGCGCCCGCTGTACGGGAGCGACAGATGGACGGACGGACAGCTGAGGGGGAGGAGGGGGTGGGGGCAGAGCTCCCTTTCACCACCGCCACAGCATTTTCTTTCTTCTCCATCTCGCCGCCCTCCACTCCGCTGTGTCCATCACGACGGCTTTACGTCGTCACATTAGTAGAGCCCTGCCCTGCCTGCGTCTTTACAAGGTCGCATCAGTCAGGGAGTTTTTAATAAGGCAATTTGCAAATCTCTGGCTCCAATCGCCCAATCTGTCACACTGCTTCAGGCCTGCCTGGACGCTCTGTGATTCGTTATTTTACGTTCTTTTTTGCCACTGGTACGGGGGTCTCCCTGCCCCCACGGGACTTGAGACTCAGAAGAACTTGTGTTCCTGGGTTGAATGTGTCTGGTTTGGAGAGGGCTGGCGGCCTCCAGAGTCTCTCCAAAAAGGTCAATAAGGCTGCTCTCTGTCTGTGTTGCTGTGTATGTGTGTCGCAGGATCGAGGCGTGGGTGGGGTGTCCTGCTGGGCCAAGGCTGATGCTGAGAGGCTGCGCTGTGTGTGTTGGGGGAGTTATAAAGAGGCTACCGCACCCAGGCGCACTGGGGCCCTGCCTCCCGCCGGGACCGGGGATGGCTGGCACTCAGAATGGCACTTCTGCTCTTATCCCAGCTATTAGTGGCGATGCCCAGCGACTGCAACAGAATACAAAAATCACAAATATCACAATTGAAGGAAAATGCTCTGAATATCCACACTATTTATTTACAGCTGGCACCTGGCAGCAGGGACTGGCAGGAGCTGCGGCGGTCCAGCCGGGACCGGGACTCGGGACGGCTGGGCAGCAGGCTGCGGCGGTCCAGCCGGGACCGGGACTCGGGACGGCTGGCACCTGAGGCAGCAGGACCGGCAGGGGTGCGGCGGTCCAGCCAGGGACCGGGCTCGGGACGGCTCCCGGGGCAACTGGCAGCGGGACCGGCAGGCCTGCGCCCAGTCCAAGCCGGGACCGGGACTTCGGGACGGACTGAGACTGCAGCAGGTGGACCCGGCAAGGCAGGGACTGGCAGGGGAGCTTGGCACTGGCAGCAGGGACTGGCAGGAGCTGCGAGCGGTCCAGCCGGGACCGGGACCTCGGGACGGCTTGAGGACCTGGCAGCAGGACCGGCAGGAGCTGCGGCGGTCCAGCCGGGACCGGTATCGGGACGGCTGGCACCTGGGCAGCCAGGACCGGCAGGAGGCTGCGGCGGATCCAGCCGGGGACTGGGACTCGGGACGGGCTGGCACCTGGCAGCAGGACCGGCAGGAGCTGCAGCGGTCAAGCGGGACCGGGGATGGCTGGCACTCAGAATGGCACTTCTGCTCTTATCCCAGCTATTATGCAGGCTACCCAGCAATTATGAAACTTGTTTCAAGAAATGTAATTGTACAAACACATACTGGATATGCAGTGAAATTAAAAAGTGGCGATGCCCAGCGACTGCAACAGAATACAAAAATCACAAATATCACAATTGAAGGAAAATGCTCCGAATATCCACACTATTTATTTACAGCCGGGACCAGGGACAGCTGGCACCTGGCAGCAGGGACTGGCAGGAGCTGCGGCGGTCCAGCCGGCGGACCGGGACTCGGGACGGCTGGCACCTGGGACGGGACTGGCAGGCCTGCGGCGGTCTAGCCGGGCAGGGACTGGGCGGGCCCCCAGGATGGGGCTGCGGCGGTCCAGCCCGGGACCGGGGACTCGGGACGGCTGAGACCTGGCAGCCGGAACGGGCAGGAACTGCTGCGGTGCAGCCGGGACCGGGAGAGGCTGCGGCGTTGCAGCCGGGACTCGGGGAGGCTGGCACCTGGCAGCAGGGACCGGCAGGAGCTGCGGCGGTCCAGCCGGGACCGGGACTCGGGACGGCTGGCACCTGGCAGCAGGGACCGGCAGGAGCTGCGGCGGTCCAGCCGGGACCGGGACTCGGGACGGCTGGCACCTGGCAGCAGGGACCGGCAGGAGCTGCAGCGGTTCAGCCGGGACCGGGGATGGCTGGCACTCAGAATGGCACTTCTGCTCTTATCCCAGCTATTATGCAGGCTACCCAGCAATTATGAAACTTGTTTCAAGAAATGTAATTGTACAAACACATACTGGATATGCAGTGAAATTAAAAAGTGGCGATGCCCAGCGACTGCAACAGAATACAAAAATCACAAATATCACAATTGAAGGAAAATGCTCCGAATATCCACACTATTTATTTACAGCCGGGACCAGGGACAGCTGGCACCTGGCAGCAGGGACTGGCAGGAGCTGCGGCGGTCCAGCCGGGACCGGGACTCGGGACGGCTGGCACCTGGCAGCAGGGACTGGCAGGAGCTGCGGCGGTCTAGCCGGGACCGGGACTCGGGACGGCTGGCACCTGGCAGCAGGGAGTGGCAGGAGCTGCGGCGGTCCAGCCGGGACCGGGACTCGGGACGGCTGAGACCTGGCAGCAGGGACCGGCAGGAGCTGCGGCGGTCCAGCCGGGACCGGGACTCGGGACGGCTGGCACCTGGCAGCAGGGACCGGCAGGAGCTGCAGCGGTTCAGCCGAGACCGGGGATGGCTGGCACTCAGAATGGCACTTCTGCTCTTATCCCAGCTATTATGCAGGCTACCCAGCAATTATGAAACTTGTTTCAAGAAATGTAATTGTACAAACACATACTGGATATGCAGTGAAATTAAAAAGTGGCGATGCCCAGCGACTGCAACAGAATACAAAAATCACAAATATCACAATTGAAGGAAAATGCTCTGAATATCCACACTATTTATTTACAGCTGGCACCTGGCAGCAGGGACTGGCAGGAGCTGCGGCGGTCCAGCCGGGACCGGGACTCGGGACGGCTGGCACCTGGCAGCAGGGACTGGCAGGAGCTGCGGCGGTCTAGCCGGAACCGGGACTCGGGACGGCTGGCACCTGGCAGCAGGGACTGGCAGGAGCTGCGGCGGTCTAGCCGGGACCGGGACTCGGGACAGCTGGCACCTGGCAGCAGGGAGTGGCAGGAGCTGCGGCGGTCCAGCCGGGACCGGGACTCGGGACGGCTGAGACCTGGCAGCCGGAACCGGCAGGAACTGCTGCGGTGCAGCCGGGACCGGGAGAGGCTGCGGCGTTGCAGCCGGGACTCGGGGAGGCTGGCACCTGGCAGCAGGGACCGGCAGGAGCTGCGGCGGTCCAGCCGGGACCGGGACTCGGGACGGCTGGCACCTGGCAGCAGGGACCGGCAGGAGCTGCGGCGGTCCAGCCGGGACCGGGACTCGGGACGGCTGGCACTCAGAATGGCACTCAGATGGCTGGCACTCAGAATGGCACTTCTGCTCTTATCCCAGCTATTATGCAGGCTACCCAGCAATTATGAAACTTTTTTCAAGAAATGTAATTGTACAAACACATACTGGATATGCAGTGAAATTAAAAAGTGGCGATGCCCAGCGACTGCAACAGAATACAAAAATCACAAATATCAAAATTGAAGGAAAATGCTCCGAATATCCACACTATTTATTTACAGCCGGGACCAGGGACAGCTGGCACCTGTCAGCAGGGACTGGCAGGAGCTGCGGCGGTCCAGCCGGGACCGGGACTCGGGACGGCTGGCACCTGGCAGCAGGGAGTGGCAGGAGCTGCGGCGGTCCAGCCGGGACCGGGACTCGGGACGGCTGGCACCTGGCAGCAGGGAGTGGCAGGAGCTGCGGCGGTCCAGCCGGGACCGGGACTCGGGACGGCTGAGACCTGGCAGCAGGGACCGGCAGGAGCTGCGGCGGTCCAGCCGGGACCGGGACTCGGGACGGCTGGCACCTGGCACGCAGGGACCGGCAGGAGCTGCCAGCGGTTCAGCGGGACGGGATGGCTGGCATCAGAATGGCACTTCTGCTCTTATCCCAGCTATTATGCAGGCTACCCAGCAATTATGAAACTTGTTTCAAGAAATGTAATTGTACAAACATCATCTGGATATTGCAGTGAAATTAAAAAGTGGCCGATGCCAGCGACTGCAACAGTAATACAAAAATCACAAATATCACAATTGAAGGAAATGCTCCGAATATCCACACTATTTATTTAGCGGGACCAGGGACAGCTGGCACCTGGCAGCAGGGACTGGCAGGAGCTGCGGCGGTCCAGCCGGGACCGGGACTCGGGACGGCTGGCACCTGGCAGCAGGGACTGGCAGGAGCTGCGAGCGGTCGTAGCCCGGACCGTGGACTTCGGCGACGCGTTGGCACCTGGCAGCAGGGGGAGTGGCAGGAGCTGGCGGCGGTCCAGCCGGGGGACCGGGACTCGGGACGGCTGAGACCTGGCAGCGGGATCCGGCAGGAACTGCTGCGGTGCAGCCGGGACCAGGGAGAGGCTGCGGCGTTGCAGCCGGGACTCGGGGAGGCTGGCACCTGGCAGCAGGGAGTGCAGGAGCTGCGGCGGTCCAGCCGGGACCGGAACTCGGACGGCTGGCACCTGGCAGCAGGGACTCTAATTCTCTCCTTCTCCTTCTACTTTTAATCAGTTAAGGAAATTGATGCATTTCATGCAATTCGATGCTTAACAGGATTAGGATTTGTCCTTCGAGGCCGGCAAAATAACTCATTTTAAAGCGAGCTTCTTGCGATTGGCAGCCAATTACTGCACGTCCATTTCCATTCCGGTCATGTCGAGTGCTGCAGTCAATGGCTCCAAGATGGAAGGTAATGACTGGCTGGCATTGAGTCTGCTGCCGCCTTGCGATTTAATGGGTGTAGCATTAGACACCTGGGAGACATCTAATACTGGAGCCACTAATACTCGTGGCTTAATGTGCGATTCATTCATTGGCCAATGAATGGGATGTCAAACAAAAAACGTAATTTCTCCGAAGCCAGATTCGGGACCATCACCATATAGTGCGTGACGACAACCATAATCGTGAAAATTGATCGAAGAAATATACAATGAGCGCAAACTTCAGCGGCATGGACACATGACAAATTGACTTCCATCATGCAATACTGACCCACATGCATTTCCTTTCTCCATTTCGAAAAAGGCACATGTGAAAAATGCAGATGGTTTTGCCATTCATTAACAGTTAAATACCCCACCCAATAGTATCAAGAGATATTACAGCTGGAAAAGGATAATAAAGTCTGCTCCAGGAACGCGACGTCTCCTTGTCCAGGCGGGGAACAAATACGTGCATCTATCTGCCCTCCAAACCCCAGCGACTGCATAGTAAAAGCAACACATTTGTCTACCACAGATCATTACTGGCGAGCCTGGAGGGAGCAGGTAGGCCGGGCCAGAGCACAATGCTATTAATGCTGCTGAGAGGACCTGCCACCACCACCGCCGCCACCGTGGTGCTAGTGATGGTGAGGCTATTTATTTCCACCAGGTTCAAATAATAAACTAGGTCTACTGGATGGGGGGGCGGAGGAGACATCGCTGAGGCGATCAGGGTCTACTCTTGGGGCGAAGGCTTTACAGAATTGTGTTTTTTGTTCAGACGACAATGAAGGGGACACTGGTAAACAGTAGAACAGAGAGTAGAGTGTGGACACCAAAAGAGACACACAGACGCGCCAACAGGCGTGGTGGGTGTTTCTGAATGTGTGCAAGACATAAGCAAAGAATAAGGTCGCGTGGGGTGTAATGTAACACGCCGTTATTTTGATATCGTGATCAAAAGAGTGATAAGGGAAAAAGCGTGGCTGCAATTTCGGTTGAACTACTTTTCAGGAGTTAGATTACAGCTCAGTGGTCCATGCTTTTATATTTCACATAAAGACGCCTTTGAGCTTTGTGCTCATAAAGCCTGATTGGACGATGTTATATGTTCAGACATTCATATTTAGGAAGACGCCGCGTGTCCAATCACTGCGTCTAGCAGTGATTGGAGTGATTCCACTTTCCAAGTCTCAATATGAGACTTGGAAAGTGGAAAGTCTTTGCTTTACAGATATTGCAGTCATTGTTCACTTGGCAATATTAAAATGAATTGACTGTATTGTGTGTGGCAGCCGTGCAGCAGAAAGACTTACATTTACAGCACAGAAGGAGGGAGGGAAGAAAAAAAGTCTCCAAATGATAGACGGAAAATGATAGAGCGAGGAAGAAAGGGGAGAACAAGAAAGAGGAGGAGAATGAGACTGAAAAAGATTGCGCTCCAGGCACTCTCTGTGTGTGTGTGTGTGTGTGTGTGTGTGTGTGTGTGTCTGTGTGTCTGTGTGTCTGTGTGTGTGTGTGTGTGTGTGTGTGTGTGTCTGCTGTGTTTCTGTGCTCGTCGGTTGTGTTGTGTTCCTTGGCAGAGAGGTGAACAGGCGACTCCTCCTTACCTCAGTCAATGTGCATAATTAGCCCGCTGCTGCATTGAGGCCTGACGATCTACCTCTGATTCCACGCGTCCCCACGGACAGTTCACCGACCGGTCAACGGGAGGCGAGATGGGAAGGCTCGAAAGAGAGGCCGAATCCTGAAGGACCCAGCGTGAGACGAAAGAGAGAGAGAGAGCAGAGTGTTGTTGGTGTGTGTGTGTGTCAGTGTGTGTGTGTGTGTGTTGTGTGTGGTGCGTGTGTGTGTGTGTGTTGGCTCGCGTGTGTGTGTGTGTGTGTGTGTGTGTGTTGGGGGCCGGGGGGTGGGGGGGGGCTGGGGGGGCAAAGTCAGCCGCTCAGCAGCCTGCTCTCGACAAGATACAAGGCGCAGCAGTCACTGAGGCTGGAATGCCGTCTGTGGATGTTGCCTCACAACAAATTACAGCAATTGCAATTCAGGGAAAACTAAAATCTTGGTCTGGCTCAATACGACTTCGGCAGAGAGCGCAGGTTTGTCCAAAACATTAGAAGACGGATTACACATTGTCATTGCGGTCTGCCGTGCAGGAAACGGGAATGATTAAAGCAGGAGCGTTTGGCAGTGGATAACCAATGACTTTTGCTGTTGTCTGGAAACGCTTTTTTAAAACAGGCCGAGCCCACCTTGCCACGGTTCAGTCAGGGATTACTAATATTCGCAGAGGCAAAAAAAATGCCAAGACTTCTCTGCTGAATGTACTGCAATACTGAACTAATCTAAAATGCTCTGGTTCACATATCTTCTTTTTCCCCTGACATGAGCATTGTTGTGATAGAATGCTAGAAAGCAGCTTGCAAGCCAAGACAATTATTTCTGCTAAATGAGTTTAGTGACTCAGTCACACACAAGGCAGAAATTCTTGTAACTTCTAACACTCATGGTTAAATGTCAACGTCCCCATCCCAAGTGTCGCTAACAAGACTCAAAATACATAGATAGCAGCATCCTTACCAGGTGGTTTTTGTACAACGTTGAAAACTTCATCTCTACCAAAGAATAATATTGTTTCTAACACAAACCTTATGCCTTCAAGGACCTTAATATATTCTTCACAGGCCTAATTTGACGGGAACACACTGCGGGTCTTAACATTTGTATTGCAGGTCTATGCCACTTTAGGCAAATGGTTGTCCAGTTCACTGTTACACCGCGTTGACCACTAGGCTACACCTGCCAGTCCACCCTGACATCTCCACATATGATGAATGCTCAGTCGCAAAACCTGAGCACACCATCCGTCGCCTAGGCAGGGTTCTGCACCCAGCGCTCCGTATCTCACCGGACCCGCTTCCGACCCTATCACCGTAACCTCCCTATAGCATCCCTATCCTTTCTGTATACATTGGCCATTGTTAATTAAGACAGATAAAGAACCCTTGATATACACCACCAAAACGTCAGTATTCAATTATCAGACTCTCTTTTACAGTAATATACGCGATAACCGTAATTATCTTCCCTAAGTGTTCTGTAGCAAGGAGGAAGAGTGGCGCGGGCGATTCCTGATAACAGCTGATGCCACACTCATAGCTGGCGCACAGTTCCTAGTTAAAAGCCCATCAGCCAACCGCGTTGAGGGATTAAGCCTGGCCGGTGTTGAAGGCAGGAGCTCATCTGATCCACCATGTAACGTTAAGCGGCATACCCCTTCCCCTTCCCAGTGAGAGCTCCCTTCCCCAGACCAACCAAATAGATCAGTTCGCTCACTCTCAGCAGAGAGAAGGCATACCTTATCTGCATCTCATACATTACACCCCCCACACACAACACACACACAGCACACCACACACACACACCACACTACCACACACACAACACACACACACCACACACAACCACACACACACACACACACCACACACACACACACACACACACACACACACACACATCACACACCATCACACACGACACGCATGAAAAAGCAAAGCTGTGTTTGCTGTTAATGAGAATATTTGTATGGTAGTTTATAATGAAGACACCAATATTGCTTTCTCTTGCCGCCCGGTTTTATTATATTTATTTCTTTTCCATCTCCAACTTTCCCCGTGCACTAAGCACCACGTGCACAATGCACACGTGCCACAAGCCACACGGTGCATCATCGACACAGGCTAAGAGATCGATATACATCCAGTACGGCCTTGCCCCTGTCAAACGCTTGGGGCCAAATCTTATATCAGGATCAACATTTCAAAATGTCTGCGGTCTCCCCGAATATTTTGTCCTCGCGTTACACTTTTCCCGATTTGACTGGTTACATCTATTAAATAATGAAAATCAAATAAAAGCATAAGATATGATTGCATTTGATGAACACATTCATTGACAACTCATCCATTATTAAATAAAAGGGCACATGTCGTAGCTTTTTGGTGTTATCTGGTTATATTTGAAGAGCACAATTACCTTGGAAGGTCAGTCCATTCATTCTTTTGCATCCCCTCGATTCCTTCTGCTAGGGTCGCCTTGATTCATGCGCGGGCCCACGTCAGCTCTCTGACAATGCAAGACAGCCGCTCCGAATCCTAACACCGCCCCACACGCCCTCCCTCCCCCAACGCCGCCCTGAAGGTCACCAAGTTCATCCTCACACGATTTTAATCTTAAGAAGACGCCTGCAGACAAACTCCTGCCACCGGAAAATACGGAAAATACTAATTGCAATAAGGTTAAAGTTTGACCGGCGCTCACACTCCTCCCCCCTTTCATCAATGCTTACGGGACTAATCAATCACAGCTCTGTGCATCAAGTTTGTAGATTCCATAGAGCGGTTGCATCAAGCAATTACACGCAAAGACGCGCAAGTATGTGACAGAATTCGGATCTCTCTCT
>PIJE02002431.1:55671-57824 GCA_002895965.2 Coryphaenoides rupestris | reverse complement strand
GGGGGGGGGGGTGGGAGCACTACCCACTTGCACTCCGGGAACTCCTGGCACTCGAAGCTGTCGAAGAGGCAGCCCGAGTTGTCACACTCCTTGTCGCATTTATCGTTGCGGAACAGATCCCAGCAGGGCACGCTGGCCGTGCAGTTGGCCCACGGCTTCGGCCAGTGCAGCGTGCAGTCGCCGCCGTCCCACTGGCACATGTGGTTGTTGCACTGCGTGTCGCACACGCGGTCGCCCGCGTGCTGCTCGCACTGCGGGTACGGGCACGCCGAGGAGCGCATCGTCTCGCAGTGCGTGCCGCCGATGTGGCCCGGGCACTGGCGCTGGCACCTGGCAGCAGGGACCGGCAGGAGCTGCGGCGGTCCAGCTGGGACCGGGACTCGGGACGGCTGGCACCTGGCAGCAGGGACAGGCAGGAGCTGCGGCGGTCCAGCCGGGACCGGGACCTAGGACGGCTGTAGACGCCTGGCAGCAGGGACCGGCAGGAGCTGCGGCGGTCCAGCCCGGACCGGGGACTACGGGACGGCTGGCACCTGGCAGCAGGGAGTGGCAGGAGCTGCCGGCGGTCCAGCCGGGACCGGGGATGGCTTGGCAACTCAGAATGGCACTATCTGCTCTTATCACGCAGCGTATTATGCAGGCTACCTAGCCAATTATGAAACTTGTTTTCAAGAAATGTAAATTGTACAAACCACATACTGGATATGCAGTGAAATTAAAAAAGTGGCGATGGCCAGCGACTGCAGGACAGAATACAAAAATCACCAAATATCACAAATTGAAGAAAATGCTCCGAATATCCACACTATTTATTTACAGCCGGGACCAGGGACAGCTGGCACCTGGCAGCAGGGACTGCAGGAGCTGCGGCGGGTCCAGCCGGGACCGGGACTCGGGACGGCTGGCACCTGGCAGCAGGGACTGGCAGGAGCTGCGGCGGTTCCAGCCGGGATCCGGGACTCGGGCACGGCTGGACCTGGCACGCAGGGACCGGCACGAGCTGCGGCGGTCCAGCCGGGACCGGGACTCGGGACGGCTGGCACCTGGCAGCAGGGACCGGCAGGAGCTGCGGCGGTCCAGCCGGGACCGGGACTCGGGACGGCTGGCACCTGGCAGCAGGGACCGGCAGGAGCTGCGGCGGTCCAGCCGGGACCGGGACTCGGGACGGCTGGCACCTGGCAGCAGGGACAGGCAGGAGCTGCGGCGGTTCTCAGAAGCCTACTGTCTCTCGACCGTACCTGAGCTATGGTGAAGCCCTCTGATGCAAAGCGTGAGAGAGTCAGAGGAGAAGACGGGTTAATAATGAAACACAGGCGTCAGCGTGAGGCAAGACAGATGCTACAGTACAGCATGCTCAACGGGGAGAGGAAGGATATTTAACGGCCACCAAAATCATTTTAATTGAGCTTAAGTTTTACGTTTTAAGGGGAAAAACGCATGCGTGTTCTTGAAAACTGAGATGTGTGAATCTGAGTCATTTCAGTAAAGAAAGAGATGGATTCCTTTGTACAATTACAGTTCATGTAAAAGTACATTTCAGCACACTGGTACAAAGAAACACACACACACAGAATCTTAAAGAAGGAATCTTGGGGCATCATAAGATCACACATAAGAACAACAAGACACACACACACACACACACGATGGAATCATGGAATCTGGATCACACATGAGACACCAGGACAGAATCCACCGGTTCAGAATCAGAAGAGAGGAGAGGAGAGGAGGAGAACCAGAACCAGGGGCCTACGAGGAGCAGCCCAAGGACAGGGCCCCCCGGGGACTCACGGGAGGACAGGTGCAGGTGTATCCGTGGACGGAGCTCATGTTCATGGTGCAGAAGCCGCTGTGGTGGCAGGGTTTTTGGTGACACAGGTCCTCCATGGACTCGCACACACACACACACACCAACACAGACACACACACACACACACACACACACACCACACACACACACACACACACACACACACACACACACACACACACACACACACACACACACACCCACACACACACACACACACACACACACACACACACACACACACACACCACGGTGACCATGGTGATAGGATTGTAGATTACGGCCTCTCAGCAACGGTACTACAGTGGGTGGGTACACCCACTTAGGTTGTGGGGCACGAGCC
>PIJE02002431.1:48171-50671 GCA_002895965.2 Coryphaenoides rupestris | reverse complement strand
TTTCCTGGAGTTGTCCGTCTTGGTTTTCCAACGTGTGGACTTGTGACTGGGACACGGTCAACTCGGGGGTGTGACATTCCCATCTCTGAATTCCGAGGGAAACGGAACGCAGCATTATTCACCTGGATACCACGTCTGGGCTTGGGAGACGCGACTCCGGGGCCGCCATCTTATTTAGGTGTTCTCACCGGCCCTGTCCTGTTCCGATAGTAGAAAATGCCAGATTTTTCCACTGCTTTTCAATGTCCCCAACAAAGAAATGCCAAGACTACAGACAACAGGCGAATAAGACTTCAACAACAGAGCGCGGTAAACCCACACGCATGGATGTCTACACGGTAGTATAGCCACACGTAACAAGAACAATATGTATATACATATATATGTGGACGAGGCCTTACGCTTTTACACAGTGCAGCCATTGCACAGTGCAGCCAGTGCAGCCAGTACACAGTGCAGCCAGTGCACAGTGCAGCCAGTACACAGTGCAGCCAGTACACAGTGCAGCCAGTGCACAGTGCAGCCAGTGCAGCCAGTGCACAGTGCAGCCAGGCTCCCGTGGTGAACGCTGAGCTGACAGAGGGCGGTGAGTGTGTCTGTTGTGTTAACGGCAAGAACTTAACCGAACACAATATACACACAAAGTATTTCATCAGCATAAAAAAAACGACCACCGCACCTGTTCTCCGCCATAAGGTAAATATCAAATAGCTGAAATAGCGAACAATGTGCAAGCGGTGGGCATTTAATACTGAACGTTCATCGCTGTGGCCTGATGAAGAGAGACGGAACAGTGGAGACCAAATCACGCACGGCCCCAAAAAATTCTAAACTACTTTTTTTATTCCGTGTGGACGTGACTGATATAGCGTTCCGACCACAGAACGATCACAGAAAGATATTTACCAAATCATAATATAATATAGGAGACAACAAGCACATAATGTCATTATTTGCTGTGTCATTTCATCACAAACAGACACAGGTTTACTTCTTTACGTTTACCTGAGGGACACCAGCTGTGGCGGAAATTATTAATTCAGTCATATCCACATCAAGTAAGATACTTGGGTGTGGGTGTGGGCTGGGGTGTCTTGTTCATTACAATGTAAGAAACAACTAAGTAATTTTTTCAGTCAATACTTTTGTCCTCTAACCCAAGTCGCTATTTTGATGGCTTCTTCTACTTACTTGTTTTTGCAAAGTGACAGTACATGAGTACTCTGCCCACGTCTGCTAACACAACACTGATGTAGAAGTACACTCATCCGTGCCTTCATCACCTCCAGATTAGACGACCGCAACAGCATTCTTTATGGTTTACCTTCCACCGTCCATTCAAAAATTGCAATATGTTCAAAACTCAGCTGCCCCGGTTGCTCATCCACACTCCCCGCTCCAGAGAACACATCATCACACCCATCCTCCAACACCTCCACTGGCTTCCAATACAGCAACGAATCCATTTCAAGATCCTCCTCATCACCTACAGAGCTCTCAATAATCTCGCCCCCCCCCCCCCCTCATACCTGACAGATCTCCTCCGTCGCCACTCCCCCACTCGCCACCTCCGATCTGCCGACGCCAACCTTCTCACCCCTGACCCCCATCACCCCCAAGACCAAGTACCGCACCTCGGGGGGACAGAGCCTTTGCCGTCGCCGCCCCCCCAACCCTCTGGAATTCCCTGCCTCCTAACATCAGAAACTCTGACATACTCACTTAATATAAGCGGACGAAAATGGATGGATGGATGGATGGATGGTTTCTTTGCTGTGATTGGATCTGGAATCCGGATTGAAATGGCTCCTAGAGTTGGGTGGAGTTGTGTCAGGAGGCGACGGTGCGTTCCAGTACTTTAGACAGAAAGGGGAGATTGGAGATGGGCCTGTAATTGTTGGGGGGCGTCAGGGTCAAGGCCAGGCTTTTTGAGGGCGGGAGGACAGAGCAGGCGGAGGGCAGGGAAAACAAATGTGGAGGGGACGGGGTCCAGGTCTGATGATGATGATGATGATGATGATGATGGTGAGGATAATGATAACGATGATAATATTAATATACTGTATGACCTGGCTTCTATATTGTTTCTAAAAACAAATAATTTATGGTTAATGTGAATCCAATCAATTAATGTGTGCGGGTTTACGTACAGGTTGACGTACACACACACACACACACACACACACACACAGACAGGCTGCTGAGAATTGAGCTGACGTCTCTGCTTTTAAATGGTTATATTGAAGCGGTTATACTAAAGCTTTTGGGAGCGCGTTTCACCTTCAGAGCGTCGATCTGTTTTGACGTCCTTTCCGCCGCCTGTAGCGTGCTAAGGATTGAACCAAACTAAACAGAGCATAATAAAATACCCACTTTGTGTGTGCGTGTGTGTGTGTGCGTGTGCGTGTGTGTGTGTTCCTCACATGTGTGTCGGTGATTTACGACGTAGGAGATGCAGACAGCGTGCCGAAGTAACAGCCGAAACTTTATCGACTTGTCA
>PIJE02002431.1:38171-43171 GCA_002895965.2 Coryphaenoides rupestris | reverse complement strand
TGCATGCACGTGTGTGTGTGTGTGTGTATATGCATGTGTGTTCGTGCATGGCGTGTTCTGTATGTATGTGTCTGTGTGTGGTGTGTGTGTGTGTGTATGTGCAATGCATGTGTGTGTATGTGTGTTTGTGTGTGTGTGTGTGTGTGGTGTGTATGTGTCATCTTCTATTGGACAAGGTCCCTGGGATTAGCCCAGAGAGAGAGTAAAAGACAAAAACGCCAACCTGTTCGGAAGATGTTCACAACATAGGATTAAAAGGCTCCCGCTGACAGGATTAAAGCAATACCTAGCGTGTGTGTGCGTGTGTGTGTGCGTGTGTGTGTGTGTGTGTGTGTGTGTGTCTATTCCCCACTGTTCTCTGGTAAACACCCACCATGTTCTTCCTAGCACCCTGGCCTGATAAACGCCGGGGTACTTTTAATGTCGCTTTTCTTCGCGGCATTAGCTCCCCCCAGCTCCCTTCTCCCCCATCTCCCATCTCCCCCATCTCCTCCCCCCTCCAGGTGATCCACCTGTCCTGACTTCCTATTCCTCTCCCGCGACAACGAGAACATTTCAACGAATAGAAGTCATGCACTTCATCACACGGACAAAAAAGCAAAAGGAAAGCAAAAAACACTTAAAGACGGATTTTGTTTATTCGGAATATCAGTCAGATTGAAAAGCTGGGGTTTTGTTTTTGGGGGGGGGGGGGTCAGACTTCTTTGAGTCAGAGGAAACCCACTCAGACGCCGCGATGAATTCATGCGTGAGCGTCGGTGTCAGGGGAAAAAAAAAAATCCTTTCAAAATACCCAAGCGGATAAAATATGCAAGAGCCCAATCTGCCGTGTATTTACTCCTCGCCCCGCACGCGTTCAAAAATAATATCCGTCATCTTGACTCGCGGCTTAATTCGCTTATGAGGAGGCCAACGCGGGCCCCGGCGAGGGCCGCGGCCCTAACACGGGACAGTATGTTTATTATCGGTCCCTCGCGGCGGCGGCGGCGGCGGCGGCGGCGGCGCGACTCCGATGTAATTAACGTGACTAAAAGATGGAGCGATAGAGCTTACGACGACCCGCGTGACGGCAGAAGATGATAGCTGGTGTTGACACAGCTGATATGCGGGGGATGGGGGTGTAGGGGGTGTGTGGTGGGTGTGTGTGTGTGTGGTGGGTGTGTGTTGGGGCGTGGAGATATGTGACCACACTGATTGGGGCGCCACGACGTGATTGGAACGCCGACACCCCCCCCCCCCCCCCCCAAAATAAACAGCAGCTCTGGAGGGCACACATTATTCTAAACAGTAGACCCAGTAGGCCAGGCAGAAGCAATCGCACCAAAGACAAGCGTATCCCAGCTCGCCATAACAATCATAATACTAACACTAATAATAATAATAATAATAATAACCCAGCAAACTGAGATGTTTGCACACAGATAAGGCTCCATGACTGAGCGGCGGGGGGGAAACAACACAAGAGGCTGTGTAATCAAACACAGATTGAACCCTGAGGTGGCAATTATCGAACACGGGGAGAAAGAGAGAACAATGGTTTGCGGGTTGAAGATCTCCACTGTTACGGGTCAAGCCAGCAGATTGCATCAATAAATCCCATTGTGTTGTCATGCCTATTATTTTCATATGGCTTCTGATATACAGAGATGCTGAACCACCCTTATGCACATAAGAAGAAAGTGTCACATGGTGTTAAGTCCTGCCACTGATTGGTCCATTCTGATTGGTCCATTCTCCTTCTCGTGTGGTGTCATACAGTGTCTCCATACTGACCCCTTCTGGTAAGCAGAGCCACGGGTGATTCATTGTGGTGGTGGTGGTGGTGGCAGAGGGGTTGGTGGTGGTGGTGGTGGTGATGAAGGTGGTTATTATGGTGGTGGTGGTGCAGGTGCTGGTAGAGGTGATGGAGTTGGTGTGGTGGTGGTGGTGGTGGTACAGCGCTGGTATATATATATATATAGTGGTCATGGTGGTTATTGAGGTGGTGGTGGAGCTGGGGTGGAGGGGATGGTGGTGGTTGTGGTGGGGTTGGTGGTGGTGATGGTGGTGGTGGTGGTTATTGAGGTGGTGGTTTAATGAGATGGTGGTTTTGATGGTGGTGGTGTGGGGCTGGGGTGGAGGTGATAGAGGTGGTTACGGTGTTGGTGGTGGTGGTGGTTAAAGAGATGGTGGTGGTGGTGGTGGGGCTGGGGTGGAGGTGATGGAGGTGGTTATGGGTATGGTGTTGGTGTTGGTGTTGGTGTTGATGGAGATGGCTATGGTGGTACAGCGCTGGTATATATATATAGTGGTCGTGGTGGTTATTGAGGCGGTGGTTGTGATGGTGATGGTGTTGGTGGGGTTGGTGGTTTTGATGGTGATGGTGGTGTAGCTGGGGTGGAAGGGAAGGTGGTGTTTGTGGTGTTGGTGGTGGTGGTGGTGATGGTGTTCTCACACAAACTTCTTCTTGAGCTCTGGGCTGTGACAGTGTTCACAGGGAGAGATGGAGAGGATGATGATGGTGAGGAGGACGCTGGCTGCAGCATACGCCACTCAATGGGCATTGTTTTGTCACACACACAATACTGCTTTTGTCTTCCTCTTTTATCGCTCTTGTTCTAACTGGTTGTTCCTCTCTCTCTCTCTCTCTCTCTCTCTCTCTCTCTCTCAAGACACACACAGACACACACACGCACACACTCACACACGCACAAATACAAAAGACAGTATTAAGGCAGAAACGCATTTGACGTGGAATCATCCACACCTTGGATGCACTCCAGATTCATTAAAGTGCACACACACACACACACACACACACACACACACGCACACACACGCACACACACGCACACACACACACACTCACCAGACAATGCATGCATGAAGGCACTGGAAAAACACAACAGGTGCTGTTTCAATGAAAACATGATTGCATCCATTTCAGCAAACTCGCCAAAAATTGTAGTAATTAAAACGGAAATGTTTTGTGTCAAGAATATACAAATAAATATACATACAATTGTTTTGTAAAAAGCTTATATTGCAATTTGTGAATGTGGCTGTTGCTTCTACCACATGGCACCCAAGTGTCTTTTTGGGGGCTCCTCCAACGACCAGCTCATCGGTAGTTGTTCGCTTTATTGCAGAGTCGGTAATGATTTTAGGCAGAGCAGGTGGTCGATGCTTGACGTGTCAGTGGTCTCTCGAGTGTGTGTGTGTGTGTGTGTGTGTGTGTGTGTGTGTGTGTGTGTGTGTGGTGACGGCTGGCTCATCATGTGTGCCTTGATCGCCCAAAGCACCACAGGTGTGCAGCCTCATCCGGCCCCAGAGTCTACCAGTCAACCCCGACTGGGGCCAGGTGAGGCTGCTCCAACCAGCCACCAACCACACACACACTCCACAGGGATATGTCGTTTACGTGTGTGTGTGTGTGTGTGTGTGTGTGTGTGTGTGTGTGTGTGTGTGTGTGTGTGTGTGCGTGCGTGTGGTTGATGGTTGGTTTAAGCACCTCACCTGGCCCGAATTAGAGTCTGGGACTGGGTGAGGCTGCACACCTGTGGTGCATTAGCTAATCAATGCCCGCAGGTTAAACCAGCCTGTCGCTAGCACGCTGGCTTCGCACCACCTGCTCTGTCTACAGCCGTCTACGAACTTCTACAATAAACCGGCTTTATGTAACATCCACCTGCGTCCTGGTACCGGAGAAGCCCTGAAAAGACATTGTCGTCCAAATTGTGACTATTGTACATGACACACACAATGTGATCACACACACACACACACACACACACACATCCACACGCACATAGAATAGAATAGAATAGAACTTTATTCATCCCGAAGGAAATTCTTCTGCCAGGTTACATAGCGATACAGTACAATAAAACAATATAACAATATGGAAAACAACAGAATGATAAAATCGGATTTACAAATTTACAGTTGAAATATACAAATATGTAGGCAAGGTAAGATATTCCGACGGCGAAAACAATTTGGCATAATTGAAGTGAAATATTATTGGACATGACATTAAGAATATTGCACATGATGATGAGAGGAGATGAGAGGTAGTGTTATAGATAATATTTATAGACAGCATGATAATAATAATAATATAGCACATGATAGAGTATTGCACATGATGTTGGACAGTAATATTAATAATATTGCACGTAAAACTGGGGAAAGTGCACATGTACTATTGCGTTATAGAGTTTGATGGCCACAGGCAGAAAGGACCTCCTGTGGTGTTCTGTGGTGCACCTCGGTAATCTCAGTCTACGGCTGAAGGTGCTCTGGTATGACACCAGTGTGGCGTGCAGGGGATGGGAGGCGTTGTCCATAATACTGAGTAGTTTACCCAGCATCCTCCTCTCCGAGACCTCCACCAAAGACTCCAATTCCACTCCTAGGACAGAACCCGCTTTCCTGATGAGCTTATTGAGTCTGTTGGCGTCGGCTGCCTTCACCCTGCTGCCCCAGCACACAACAGCGTAGAAGACGACGCTGGCCACCACAGAGTGATAGAACATCTGCAGCATGGTTTTGCAGACGTTGAAAGATCTGAGTCTCCGTAGGAAATACAGGCGACTCTGACCTTTCTTATACAGGGCCTCTGTGTTTTTAGTCCAGTCCATTTTATTGTCTATGTGAACACCCAGGTACTTATATTCCTCGACAATGTCCACCTCGGTCCCCCTGATGCTGACCGGTTTCGGGTGAGTCGGTTGCTTCCTGAAATCCACCACCAACTCCTTAGTCTTAGAGATGTTGAGTTGCAGGTGGTTTAGTCCACACCACTCCACGAAACTGTCCACCACACTCCTGTACTCGGACTCCTGCCCCTTCCTGATACAGCCCACAATGGCAGAGTCATCCGAAAACTTCTGCAGGTGGCAGGACTGTGAGCTGTATCTGAAGTCTGAGGTGTAGAGTGTGAACAAGAAGGGAGACAGGACTGTCCCCTGAGGTGCTCCCGTGGCTCACTATAGTGTCCGACATGTTGCTCTGCAGCC
>PIJE02002431.1:32500-38146 GCA_002895965.2 Coryphaenoides rupestris | reverse complement strand
AATCGTTGTGCGGATGTGAACTTGCCATTGTGGGCTTGTATCAGAAGCGGCAGGAGTTCGAGTACAGGCGTGTGGTGACAGTTTCGTGTGGGTGGGTGTGGACTGAATCAACCTGCAACTCAACATCTCTAAGACTAAGGATTTGGTGTGGATTTCAGGAAGCAACCGACTCACCCGAAACCGGCAGCATCAGGGGGACGGGTGGACACGGTCGAGGAATAAAGTACGCTGGTGTTTCACATAGACAATTAAAATGGACTGGACTTAAAAAGCACAGAGGCCCTGTTATACAGAAAGGTCAGAGTCGTGCTGTATTTTCCTACAGGAGACTCAGATCTTTCAACGTTGCGAGGACCATGTTGCAGATGTTCTATCACTCGTGGTACCAGCGGTCGTCTTCTACGCTGTTGTGTGCGGAGCAGGGGTGAAGGCAGCTCCGAACCACACAGACTCAATAAGTCCTTCAGGGAAGCGGTTTTTGTCCCGGGAGTGGAATTTGGAGTCTTTGTAAGAGGTCTCTGAGAAGTGAGGATGTGAGTAAACATACTCGAGTATATGGACAACCGCCTCCCATCCTGCACGGCCCACTTCGGTGTCATACCAGAGCACTTCACCGATTAGACTGGTACGACCGAGCGTGCTGCCAAGACACCATCAGGAGGTCCTTTTCTGCCTGTGGCCATCGAAACTCTAATACTCAATAGTACATGTGCACTTTCCTCTGTTTTATGTGCAATATTATTATATTACTGTCCAAACATTCATGTGCAATACTCTATCATGTGCATTTGATTTTATTATTATTATCATGCTGTCCTATAATTATTATCATCTATAACAACTACCTCTCATCTCCTCTCATTCCTCTCACATCCATGTGCAATATTCTAATGTCATGTCCAAATAATATTCACTTCAATCATGCCAACATTGTTTCGCGTCGGAAATATCTTACCTTGCCTACATTTTGTATATTTCAACTGTAAATTTGTAAATCCGATTTTATGCTTCTGTTGTTTCCATATTGTTAGTATTGTCTGTATTGTTACTTGTATGCGCTTATGTAACCTGGCACAAGAATTTCCTTCGGGATGAATTAAAGTTTAATCTATTCTATTCTATGGCGTGTGGCATGTGTCGTGGTGTGTGCTGTTGTGTGGTGTGTGTGTGTGTGATCACACTTGTGTCAATTGTCTTTATGGCTTCTCCGGTACCAGGACGCAGTGGTGGATGTTACATAAAAGTCGGTTTATTGTAGAAGTTCGTAGACGGGCTGTACGACGCAGAGCAGTTGGTGCAAAAGCAGGTGCACGACGGCTGGTTTAACTCTGCGGGCATTGATTACGCTAATCGACCACAGGTGTGCGCCTCACCCAAGTCCCAGACTCTATTCGTGGCCAGGTAGGTGCTAAACCAACCCATCAACCACACGCACGCACAGCACACACACACACACACACACACCACAACACACAACACCACACACACACACACACAAACGTAAACGCAATATCCCTGTGGAGTGGTGTGTGGTTGTTGGTGGTTTGGAGCAGCCTCACCTGGCCCCGTGGGTGACTGGTAGGACTCTGGGGCGGATGAGTCTGCAACACCTGTGGTTCTTTGGGCGATCAAAGCGCACACATGATGACCAGCGTCACACCACACCACACACAACACACACTCACACACACACACATCACACCACACACTCGAGACATGACAACGTCAACATCGACCACCTGCTCTGCCTTAACAATCATTACCGACTCTGCAGATAAAGCGAAACAACTACGATTGAGCTGTCGTGTGGAGGAAGCCCCCAAAAAGGACACTTGGTGCCATGTGGTAGAAGAACAGCCCACATTCACAATTGCAATATAGCTTTTTACAAAACAATTGTAGTATATTATTTGTATTCTTTTACACAAAACATTTCCCGTTTTTAATTACTACAATTTTGGCAGAGTTTGCTGAAAGTGGATGCAATCATGTTTTCATTGAAACGCACCTGTTGGTGTGTTTTTCCATGCCTTATGGCTGCATTGTTGGTGAGTGTGTGTGTGTGCGTGCTGCATGTGCGTGTACGTAGTGCGTGTGTGTGTGTGTTGTGTGTGATGTGTTTGCGCTTTAATGAATCTGGAGTGCATCCAAGTGTGGTGATCCACGTCAAATTCTTTCTTGCCTTTTGTATTTGTGGTTGTGTGAGTGTGTGCTTGGTGTGTCTGTGTGTCTTGTGCAATGGTGTCCTACATACACACACACACGACACACATACACACACATACACACATACATACATACACACATGATACACACACACATACACACACACACACACACACACATACACACATACACACACACACACACACATACACACACATACACACATACACACACACACACATACACACACATACACACACACACACGCACACACACACACATACACACATACACACACATACACACATACACACACACACACACACACACACACGCACACGCACGCACACACGCACACGCACGCGGACACACACACTCACCTCTAACTAACTATTCAGTCTCATCCAAGTCCTGTTTATCTAACCTTGAGTGAGAGCATGTTGTTGCAACACAAGAAGGAATGAGAGGTAGACAGAGAGAGAGAGAGGACGGTGGGGGGGGACAACAATAGTCTTTGTATGTCATTGGGTTTCACGGTGGTAGCGTGGCTAACGAGCTAACGTGATCACATGCGGTGACACCAGTCCACCAGCGTTAGCCCCACCGTCACAAGATGAAGAGAAATTACAACTTTGTGAATTCGAGGGAGGGGACGAGAATAACGTTGTGCATATTATACATGAACTCGGGATGAGATGAGGAGATAGGAGAGGCCGATAAGGCCGATAAGGACGTGGGCGTGCAAGGTGAACCTTTGAAATGAAAACACCGAGTCTTAAAGTCTAAACTATGTCCGTGAAAAACACTTAAAAACACGTCCATTTGCACCTCAATAGATTCCTTTCAACTCACTCGCTCAGTAACTTGCAAAGTCGCTCATTCGCTCACAAAAACACAGGGACACACCACTCAGAATAAAAATCATAAACCGTCTTATAACTACAACACGATATACGGTTTGACGTCAAATCATTATTGCTCTTTTAGTGAGGAAATTGAAGAGCAGTCAAGTTCCTGCCACATTTAATTTTCATCCTGCGACGTGTTAGCGACCGCGAACGGCTAAAATTATCGGTGTCTTCTCGGTGTGGGAGATAGCGGTGCAACATTTGTAATTTGGGATCTTAAATGAGAACGAGTCAGGTTTTCCTATTCACTTCTTAGTATTATAAAGCATGCGAGGCGTTAAAGTGTCCCTGCGTGGCAATTTAAGACATTCCGCGCTCGCCGAGAATATATCTGAGTAAGAATTGCCGGAACGCGTCGCGTAAACGGTAAATATTTTGACGTTAGTGTTAACAGGCAGGTGTGAAGACCGGATTGCGTCGCTGAAAGGTGATGCCGCTCGCTGTGGCCCTATCTCCCGCCGCCGTCGGGCGCTTTATCACGCAAACGCCCGCGTCACAGGTAAAACAAATAGACTCTTGAGCTGTTGCCTGACGGCCGATAAAGACGCGTATGAAGCACCGTCTTTTACATCCGTTTTCCGGTTTTGACTCCAAAATACCAGTTTGCCACCGGGGTGCCGGTGATACAGTGGAAGCGTTTAGGCTACGGATGAAACATGGTGTCTCTCCCGGATCACCCAGACTGACTCATCGCCGGGCTCTCGTATTGATGTGCGCCCCCAACACTACTTCCTCACCCCATTCATCATGAAAAAAGAGGACCTGCCACCACCACCACCACCACCACCACCACCACCACCCGCCCCTGATACATTCTGCCAGCTCTGCTCTCTCTCTCCCTCTTTCTCTCACTTTCTCTCACTCTTTCGCTTTCTCTCGCTCTCTGCCTCTCAGTCTCTGTCTGTCTCTGTCTCTCTCTCTCTCTCTCTCTCTCTCGCTCCCTGCTGTTTTGACTTACACACTCACATAGTTTACACCAACCCAACCTAGCCTTGTCATCACTCAAATGTTGTTGTAGGTTTTATTATTATTTTTTTTTTACGGTTTAAATCTCTTTTTTTTTCTCACCCGCCTCCCTCAGCAGCGATCCACCTTCAACACACTCCACGACCCCGCTCTGTCTCTCTCTCTCTCTCTCTCTCTCTCTCTCTCTATTGCCCTCCACCTCCTCCTCCCTCTCTCACCCTGTACGCCATTATTCACCTCCGCCTCCCTCTCTCCCTCACCTCTGCCTCCCTCCCTCCCTCCGTCCCTCCCTCCCCCCCCCCCCCCCACCCCCGCCCCCCCAGCGTGGAGAAGAGGACAAAGCGGACTAGCAGTCTGGCCCCTCATTAGAACAATATGTGAGATACCTTTTACAGTTGTCAGCGTGAGGGGGTAAATCTGGCCACAACGCCCCCTCTGGCAGGTGGCTTGTCAGATCAATTCAGCGCCGCCCCGCTCCGGACGGCTGTCGCCTGTGGTCAGCGCTTGGTTCCCCGCCCAAACTCACACCATAGACAAGTGCAGGGACAATTAGGACGGACATTAGCTTTTCGACAAGCTAATGCGGTCAGCTAAGAGATCTCTTTCTTCATATATATATATACAGATATCTAGATATCTATATATATATATATATTGCTTGCCACAATGCCAGTGGCTTTAGTTCGGGCTCCTCCAAGGACACACAGGCAGGTTTGTGGTGAAAAGTCTGGTTATTGCAGGGTTTGATATGATGACATGGAGCAGATGGTACATGTGCTAGCATGCTAGCGCTCTCCTGAGTGTGTGTGTGTGTGTGCTGGCGGCTGACCTAACCTGTGGTGCACTGGTTAGACCAATGCACCACAGGTTTGGCAGCCCCACCCCCTCTGACTCTTAACTGGGCCAGCTGAGGCCAATTAAGCCAGCCACCAAACACACACACACACACACACACATACCTGAAGTTTAGGGAATTGAAGTCGGAGGGACCCAATGTTTCTTTTCTCGACAGTAAGGCTACTTTTAATTTTTTGATGTAAGAAAATCCTCCAAGATTCGTAAAAATCATGCAGGGATTATGAACAGGTGCTGGAGGGGCATCCCAGTAAATGTTTATTGCATCCTGTGGGAGGAGGAGGTGCTACTGGGCGAGATCTGAAAAAATGCAATCCATAAAACAATGACATACACCTCCTGACAGACAGAGTCAGGTCTCATAACCAACACCGTATATCAATGGCATCGATCCATCAATTGGCCTCCAACCCAAAGCCGGTTCAATCTACTCTAACTGTACTGTAGAATCACGCTCACGCACAGACACGCGAGGGGCAGGGCAACGGACGTGCTGATACCGGTGCCAGGTGCACACCACACACACCTACACACACCTACACACACCTACACACACACACACACACACACAGACACAGAGCACAGAGCGCATGCAACCCACACGGACACACACACAACACACACACAGAGGCATACACGCACACACAGACACATGAGTCATAGATATGTGCACACACACCTAAACACGACCACACACCACACAACACACACACACACACACACACAGAGCATGCACGCACATACAGACACA
>PIJE02002431.1:0-27500 GCA_002895965.2 Coryphaenoides rupestris | reverse complement strand
TTGACTCCCTGACACCTCCCTGAGTGGGGCCAGCGCATTTTTCTTTTTTCCTTCCGCGGCTAGTTGTTATTCATTGGGGCCGGAGACGAGCCTGTCCGTCAGCCTTAGGAACGGACGCTTTTGTGATAGCGAGTAAAATAGCCCAGAATAGAGCAGGTTTTCCCTCCCACTATAATGGAGAGCTTACATGTTAATTATCATTTAAATGTTGTTTTTCTTTTTTTTTTTGGGTGGGGGGGTCTGGAGAGTTCCTCCTTGTACGTTGAACGAGGTTGGATTTTGGAGTTTTTGGGGTTTTATTGTGGCGACAAGGTTTCGGTTAAATTATACCCGCGGCTTGAGTTGAGGACAATTTGTCGACTGTAACTCCGGATAGTAAGCACAGTGAAATCACAACCGAGATTGGAGTACAATCTAATAAGCTACACTCTTACCTGAACTGAACAATTTCAATTTAAAAGTGAACACACACTTGCATACATGTTCACGCATTAGCACATTCCACAGACGGTATTTCCCATCATCATGGAAAACAAATCAGCGGTGGCTAACGTCAATACATCATGCATGGAAAATGACGATCACAATTCATCGGTCCTTGAATGGGGAAGAACAAATCTTATTCACAAGCCTGCCAATGTATTACTAATGCAACCAGTGGAGTGGTCACGTGGTACAAATATAAAGTGGGGACTCTTGAGCTGGAAAAGCTGTGTGGGTGATGGTGGGCGGCGTTTGAGCCTGTGTCCGCTCGTGGAACGCGGTGTTGGATAACAATCGGATTATTTTAAAAGTTCACTTGAAAACAGCAGTTGAGCAGTTGGACTCCCAGTCCGCTGGGTTGAAACGCCAATTGTCCGCAGTCTTAACTGTTAAACGCATCCCCGAGCAGAGTTAAGAGTTCGGATAACATAACGAGAACCCGACTTCCAGCCACTTCATGTGGTGTGTGTGTGTGTGTGTGTGTGTGTGTGTGTGTTAGCGTTGTTAGCCTGAATCGTAGGGATATAGCTGCCAGCGGAAAACGTCCGACCTCCGGCGTAGCTCTTAACCGTCACACAGCATGTACATGTACATACAGCGTTCCTTCTTGAAGCAAGGAAGCGCGAGACGTGCCGCGTGGGCCGAGAGGGGGTGGAGGTGGTGGGTGGGGTCGGCTGAGGCCTGTGCGAGTTGATTTGAAGTTGGCGGTGGCTGATTAAAAAGCCAAAAGTTCTGTCCCTCATCTTTTGGACCATGACAGCTGGATATGGCAGCTCTCCGTCCATGGAGGGAGGGAGGGAGGGGAGGGGAGGCGAGTGGAAGGGAGGGCTCCCCCATCACAAGGAGCAGTAATGAGACCACCAACCCCCCCCCCCCCTTTCCTGCCGCTGATTGAGGACAAGGGAAGGAACTAAATCTCTCTTCCACATGTCCTACCGTACAGCGGTGTTTGATCAACACGCCCTTCATCTCCTTCCCCCACCCACCCACCCACCCGCCACATTAAGACCCCCAATTGATGGTCGCTGTCATAAAGTGTTTTTTCTAATGCTTCTCAAAGAAAAGAAAGAAAAAAAGTGTGTTGTTTAAATAATGAAAGCGCTCGGAAGTTCCGTCTTATGTTCTGAGAGCCGTAGCCGTGCAATTGACAGAAAATACTCGCAATGCACGGGCAATTTTAGTTTTTAGCCAGTTTGACTTTGGCCCAGTTCAGAAGACTGCAACGTACTGTATATTAAATGATATGATAAGATAAGATAGAACTTTATTGAGAAATAAACAGTTAGATAATAAAAATAAATAACAGATTTACAAATGTACAGTTGGTCTAAGTCCTAGTAGAAGTATAAAAATATCGGTGAAGTGTACAAATATAGAGGCAAGATAAGATATTCAGTCCGCAAAAACAATTTGGCAAGAATTGAAGTGTAATAATAATGGTTAGAGGAAGTTTAAGAGTATTGCACATGACGTTGAAAGGTAATGTAGCATGGTAATATTGCAAGGAAAATATTGATAAAAAAAAGCACGGTTTTGATAGGCAACACTCAAATGTTCCAAGCATGAAGCAGAATCACTCAAACTTTCAAATCCCACACTGACTGGAGATGACGAGCCGTTTTGATTGAAAGTCTCCATTAGCATCTAGCTGATTTGAGTCCCTCCCCCTATATATAACTATATACATACACAACGTGATCCACACTGAGTGAACATCATGGAGGAGAGATAGTGCACGGGTGCGTCATGCTAAAATACATGCAAAAAAAAACAAGAAGAAGAGTAGTGGAAGGATTGTCCCCGGTGGAGGAAGCTGACACCCTCTATTGTTGTTTTACGGCGGCCATTTGCATCTCCGCACACACGGGCGCCGGCGGCCGCTAACCACCTGAGAATCAAAGTTTGATGAATGCCTACGACAAGAATTTATCAGCCGCGCGCTCAGACAGTGCGGAGTGTGTGTGTTGGCGTCAGCGTTCTGTGCGAGCTGGAGGAAATAAACCATGAGGAGGAGGAGGAGGAGGAGAAGAAGAAGAAAAAAAAAAACGCAGGAGCAATGTGCAACGTCCTCATGAAACAGGCAGGGCTTATTGGATTATTTATTGCACCGGAGTCTAGTTGAGCGGTGTCTTCCAAGTTCAAGTAGCCTAATTGGTTGACTGAAAGCAACAAAAAAAAAACGAAATAACTAAAAATGTAAATGTCTGGCGAACAACGGCGAGAAAGACAGCGTGCTTTGTTCACTATCCCGGAACTTGTAACAGATCTCGCACAGAATTCTGACGATTCTATCGTCGTAGTCAAACATCATCAGCGTAACCGAATACCTGAGACTGAGTCACGTTGAAATGAAAGGGGGGGGGGCGCGTCGTACTATTTTCTAATATGAGAGTATTGCATCATGCTTCATACGCGTGTTCTAGAAGAAAATAGTCGTCAACTCTGTTTCCACAAAAGAAATGTGCGGATAAGTCAGCCTTCATTTATCCAAATTGGACCAATGGGGAATTGGAGAGAGAAATTCTTCAATTCTTCAGAGTGTTCGGTGAATTTTTCATAGGAACACATTGATTTTCACAAATCGCAGGCATGACGGTTTCACTTGTTGTGCCTCTTATGTGCAAACCACAGATACTTTGGGTGGAGGTGCTGGGGGTGGTGCTGCTGGTGCTGGTTGGGGGTGGGGGGGGGGAGGGCGGGGAGGGCGGGGAGGGCGGGGGGGTGTAGGGAACAGTGTGACAAATAAAACATTTTTTTATATCATTCCGTGTCAAGTGAGATGACCGAGCGCATCCGCGTAAAACGACACCGCCAGTAAATTCATCAAATGGCTCTGTCACGAGACACGGCGGGCAGCGCTCGCTCATGTCTTCCCCCTGCCTTGAACGCACCGTTAAAAAAATATATGTACATTGTTGAGTTCCCTGCAAGAGAATAAAGGCGATCTATGACCCTTTCGCATGTAAATTGACTCGGAAAGAGAGAGCGAGAGACCAGAGACACACAGGGCACTGCGAAGGAATGATGAAAGGAAAAGAAAGGGAGGAAGAAGCAAAGAAAAGTGTGTGTGCATGTGTGTGTGTGCGTGTGTGTGCGTGTGCGTGTGGTGTGTGTGTGCGTGCGAGTGCATGCGTGTGTGTGTGTAAATCCGAGCAATCTGCCCATTTGATCATGGTATCTCGGCAGAATCAGAAACAGGAGGTGAGAGGTTGCACGTAGAGGGAGATGGACAGAGATGGATGGAGATGGAGAGCAAGAGATGGGGGGGGGGGGGAGAGAGAGAGAGAGAGAGAGAGAGAGAGAGAGAGGAAGTGCAGCACCACAGCTCCTATTGATGTGACTCGCTCGCCACTGGTTTGTGATTTTGTGCACGTCCTGAGATTGGGCCTCTTTGTCTGGCTGGAATACGGTGATGGCTTGCGAGGGGGGAGAGAGAGAGAGAGAGAGACAGAGAGGGAGGGAGAGAGAGAGAGAGAGAGAGAGAGAGAGAGAGAGAGAGAGAGAGAGAGAGAGAGGGAGGAGAGAGAGAGAGAGAGAGAGAGAGAGACAGAGAGGGGGTGGGGGGGTGGAGAAGCGGTGGTATATAGTGCTGTGATATTTCAAGCCAAGTGCAGGGACACATGTGGTGGCTTCAGGCCACGCAGGTCTAGTTAGAGTCTGACTCATAGCCATGATGTACAGCCTCATACGCGATCGCTCAGAGACGTACGAGCCGATATTTCCAATGCCACGTCCCAGCTTGCCAGTTTGCCTTTTTTCTATCGTAGAATCGAAAATATATAAATGTTTAAAAAGAACAAGAAAAAAATAAGTTTCCCCCCCCCCCACCCCTTATAGGAGAATTAGTCAGGTGTTGGAATATGAACATGATTCTAAGCGCTTTGCAAGTCAATGTTTTTGGTTAACTTGTGATTTAAATCAATCGAGGAAAACAGAACAGAACCGTAGCGATTTTCAAGTGTTTCAATATTCATTCAGGGAAAAGACAGGGGAAGAATGAAGCTGTTTTACGGTGTAATGTATTAGCGGAGACAGCCTTGTGCTGTGTTGTGCTGATAGGCAGTCGGCACGTTGTTGAATTAATTTTGTACAAGGATCAAAGTAATCATCTGAAATGAGAGGAAGGCTATTTGTATATATCACAGACAGACCAACAGTTTCCAATAACTAATCACAGCCGACGTTAATATTGTAGGTGTGGGTGTTCTCTCTGGCTGGAGGAAGTTGTTTTCTTAGACAGTTTCCAACTTCATTAAAACTGCTGTCTGCGGGGAATTGGGGAAGGGGACGCCATTTTAGTTTGCAGATTTTGTTATAACCACAGTTAAGTTAAAAGCTAAAATATGTCTTTGACTTTGATTCTATTTATTGGTGACAACATTGGTTACATGGTTGACATGGTTTGTTGCTGTTGATATTTCTTGGATTCCTTCTTCCTACGTTCTATTTGTTGTTGTTGTTGTTGTTGATATTTATTGGAAGCTAACGTAATTTAGTTTTGGTAGTCAGTAGTAACTATCCTATCCTAGTAACTATATTATATTCATTTAGTTACATTCTGAATTAGTTATTGCGGTCTGGATATTTGGAAAAACATTTGCATCCACAATTGCTAACAAATGTCACGAATATCAGTGATTCATAGGTTATTCCAATTATCTGGTTTTGTTTTCCTGCATATCACTAATGCCGGTAGTTTACTAAGTCGTGTGCATATACTGTATATTAAGAACAATGTGTGTTCTGACATTAACACATTAAGTTGGTGCATATCGATAGTGCTGTTTGCGTTAGCTCTCAGTCGGTCCGGTGCCGACCGAATGCATCCTGGTCGGCTTAAAGACTTCCGAGTGAACTCTGGTTCGGTTTGCTTTATGCCGGGGATAGGCTACAGGATAATCAGGCCGGTTTAGACTTGATGTGGACCCTCAGGACAATCTAGGGAGCTGGGGGGGGGGGGGGGGAGGGGGGGTTCTGGGACCGGTCGGGATCGATGCTCGCTAGCAATTATCTGGTGGAGTGTGCTCTTACGGATTCAGTCAGACGCCTTCCAATCTACTGGAAAGCCTGTTGTGCAGGCCCAATAATATCAAACATGTTTAATATTTACGAGTTCAAATTGCCACGGCTTCGATCAGATGCTCTCGTGCGAGGTGCTCAGCGGTATGATTCCAGAACGCTGAGCGCAAATAGCCAATGAAATATCTTAAAAAGCGTTGCGGGAGAATCTAAATGTAAACCCCTAAAATCCATACATCCCAATGCCACTCAAAACGGCCAAAGCTGTAACATTAGTTTTCATTTAAAATCTCAAAATATAATTTTGCTGGAATATGTTTTCTGGGTGACAGAGACTCCATCAAGACATCGAGACTCCCAGGGTGCAGTGTGCCATTTTGTCCAGACCGTTCCAAATCGTTACTCCACACACCACCGGAGCAAAATATTTATCACTCGATGTTATGTGTGTGGTCTCTCACGATTATTAAATCGAATACGATTTAAAAAAATCATCTCACGTCAAAGTAATCCGACCCAACAATAGGAAGTGAACAAAAAAAAACACTGCATTGTGGGTTTAAAGCAACACTTTTGCACTAAACTGGAAGTATGAACCATATATCACCAAGTATGCATTCAACTTTTCCCAAGATCCATAAACATGACGTTCCGTTCAGACACTTCCGTAGCAATCATGAGGGTGGAAAAGCGTCTCATAGATATTGCAATTGCTTGTGGTCGCTCACAAAAGTCACGAAAGTTTTTTAATTATTCAGAAACCGAATCGTGGAAATGGGATTATTTTTAATTTGTATGAACACCAAAGCAAAAAGAAAAAACCCAAGATAGGTTTTTCGTTGTTGTTGCCGTTGTTGATTATTTTTGTCCACAACCAGGAAGCGTTGTGAGTTTATTTCACATATTCTGTCCAACAGATAAGCAACCTTGCCTGATATCAGACAGAATTGTCAACTCATTACCCTCCATTTCCATCTTCAGTCTGACATTGACTCGGTCTGACATTGATTTTCCAATCACCAATCACTATAGATCAATGTATCCACCTGAATCTAACTTTTTAAGTTAACTCTGAGCCATAGCCGTGCCAACATACTGGTTTTGCCAAGCAGCCCAAAGTAAAAACTAACTGATGAATACATATCTTCAAAGCAGAGAGTGCTCTTCAGTATTTGATGCTTTCATTGGATTTTGAACAGCCTCTAAAGCTGCGCCTATCTTCTATCTAGCGGTCGCCATTTTTTGTTATTACTCCTCCTTAATCCTGGCGCACAGCTTGCCAAAGCTTAGCAACAGCTTGACAATGGCGTATCGCCGATTGGTCTGATTGGCTAATCGTTAGTCCCCCTCCGCAGCGCTCATTGGGACATCAGTTCTTCAACCGAGAAATTGACATTTCGTGTCACGACGTTGGACCAGACTCAGTGAACTTGTGGGCTTGTTGAGAAGGTCTGGATCCAAGCAACAAGCAACTCTTTTCAACAGCGTGTTTTCAAATGTGTTTTCCGTTGATTGGTTCGCTTGACAGTCAAAGTCCAGTGTGAACGCTCACCGAACCAAACGAAAACGCAACAAGTGTCAACTTCACCCGCAGGCCGAAGTCCACCGTCGACCGGTAACTAAGCACATATTTTTTAACGCGTGAGAACTTTTGAGACACAAGTGAAGAAGACATCTCATGTTTTGTACTCTTCTGTGGCTTTCCTTTGTCATATTAATCATTAAAATTATGTGAAGTGCGGGGAAGAAAAATATAAATAAATAAAAGTTTCTGTCGCTTCAGATCCCCTGTCCTGTTTGGAACTCATTACTTTGAGAGAGAGAGAGAAGCACACATAGGGAGGAAATAAAAATAGGAGTGGAGTTGGAAGAGAACAGAAAATAGAACAATTTTGTTAAAACCGAGAAAAAAAAACCCGGCGAGCTTTTTGAACAAAGGTGCCGAGACTATTTTCCTTGCAGGCTCTCCAAAATGACACTGTTGTCGCGGGAACAAATACAAGCGTATTAAAATGCACACTCGCGCTGCCAAACCAGCCCCCCGACACCGACACACAGACACACAGACACACAGACACACAGACATACAGACGCGCGCACACACACACACACGCACACACACATCCATGCGCGCAGACACACACACACGCACACGCACACGCACACACACGCACACACACACACACTTCCCATTCAGATATAATGCATGGATGTCCTCCGCGTTTCATCATCAAAGCGGCGCAGGGTTTGAGGTTTGAAGGGGGAGAAAATGAACCGGATAAAACAAACCGTTTGATGTGTGAAAGACAGACACTGCAACTCCAAAGTACTTAAGCTTTCCCTCCCCACGGAATGACACGGGATGAGTAAAGAATGAGACGGCGACGAGAGGCAGGCGTCTATCTCTCCCCCCCCTCCGCACCTCCCTCTCCTCCTCCTTCTCCTCCTCGTCCTCCTCCTCGTCCTCCTCCTCCTCCTCCTCCTCCTTCCGCTCATCAAGAATTTCCTAATTATTGCGTCATTATGTATGCAGGACTGTCCCGTGTCGCCGCCGCCTGCCTCATGCATAACCGAGAGTCAATATTGACAACAATATTTAAAGGGAGGCGACACGACTCGTTCTGTTAGTTTTCTGTGGAGGGGGGGGTGGGAGAGGGGGGGGAGAGAGAGACAGACAGACAGAGAGAGAGAGAGAGAGAGAGAGAGAGAGAGAGAGAGAGGGGGGGGGGGGAGAAGGTGAGAACAGGAAGACGTGGGGTTGGGGCGCAGGAAGCAAAAATTGAGCGAAAGAAAGAATGAATGCGAGCGCCGAGGGAAAACACACCCTGTCTGGTGTGTGTGTGTGTGTGTGTGTGTGTTTGCGGTGTGTGTGTGTGTGTGAGTGTATGTGTGTGTGTGTGTGTGTGTGTGTGTGTGTATGAGTTCATTAAAGAGGGGAAGAGGCTGCGGCTGTGTGATCTCTTCTCTCCTGGTCGGCGTTCACCGGGGACTTGATGGCGGATTCTGCTTCTTTGTAGATTATAGGAGATTCACCAAGCCGCCATGTATTCTTTGATACTCCGTTGTGACAATAGGAGATTTAACGATACCTCATTTGGGGGGAGGTACTGTACGCGATGTGAACATATAAAATCTGCCCTTTTCCCCCGGGTGTCTCCCGACATGAAAGATGCCCTCTGCTCGTGTCAAACCCAAGACCGCGCACCTGATTGCCTTTGCTTGATGCAAAATATAAAAGAGCACGGAATCAAATGACTCGCCGTTTTGAAGTTCTTTAAAGATATTCAGATTCGGCAAAAATCAAAAACAAAAAAAGCCGCGCCGATCCCCCCCCCGTTTGATGACGCCGATCGTGGGTTCACCGGCGGTCATTAAAAGCCGCACTTGGGCTCGGCGTGAAGGAGAAGACAAACGGATCGTCGCCAAAAACGAGCGGGAAATGAAAGAGAGCTCAGAGGTTCAGTCTTCGTCTCGAGACCTTCGTCTTCGACAGAATGACGACGGAAACACCGGCGATTTTCCTTCAAACACCCGTAAGCACACGCACACACACACACACACACACACACACAAAACTGGGAGAGTTCCCATAAATGTTGCTCATTTGCTGTCATGTAATCTCGTGAATGTATTTGTGGCCAACTTTTATTTAATCGAGAAATGAATACATCTTGTATAACTCTTACATAATCTATTCTACTTGAACGTTTCGTCAAACGTTACGTTGCTGTTGACACGCGCATAAATATTGAATCACTTGAACCCGTGGCCCCGTTCTCATGTGTTCGTTCTCTTCCATCTGCAGGGGAGGAACGAGGTTGAATCCGCGCGGTCCTCGCTCCGGCATTTGCATGCAAATCTAGCGTATCAAGAAACATTAGATATGCTAATCCCGTCTCGCGTGACCCGGGGGGGGGGGGGGGGCGTACAGCTGAGATGGAGGGATTTGCTTCGTATTAGGGAAAGCATATAGCCAGTCTGTAGGGTATATTTTGGGAGGGCGGCAGGGTGGGGGGGGGGGGATTGGGGTGAAGGCCAGACCGTGGGTGCGTATCACCACGTGCACGTTGTCAGCAAGATGTCTTAGTGACAGCGCTACACGCACGCACACACATGTACGCACGCACGCACGCACACACATGTACGCACGCACACACGACGGCCTTCAGCTGCTGTCGTCGACCAGACGGGCCCCGTTGATGCCCCGGTACGTGACCCTGCCGGGCCGCACCAGCACGCCGTGGCCGGGCCGGCAGGTGAAGTAGCAGCGGCCGCCCACCGTGCCGTCGTTCTTGCCCCGGGGGCCGCGCAGCTCCAGGCCCAGCCACACGCCCGCCGCAAAGTCCGCCGCGCCCACGTAGCGCACCAGCGCCATCTCGTTGGCGCTGCTCAGCAGCACCTGCGCGCCCACGCGGAGGCGGGCCTGCCCCGGGCCGTGGGCGGGGCCCGGGGACGTCCGGCCCCTGCCGCCCACGCTGCCGCTGCCGTTGCTGCTGAGCGTGCTGTGCCGCCGCCGCTGGGGGTCAGCGCGCCCCCTGGTGGCCGAGAGGAGAGAGGGAGAGAGAGAGAGAGAGAGAGAGAGAGAAAAGCAGTGAGCGAGCGAGAGGAGGAGGAGAGAACTTCTTCGGGCACGTTCACACTGTCCCTCTTTCTTTCAAATAAGCTCTGCCTCTTCCCATTAAACCCGATGGGAAATTCCGACATTGAATGCGACACATCCAGGATAAAGATCCACAATATCAAGCACAAAGAAGCCATCGTATCGAACTGACCAATGTTGTCATGGAAACAAAACATGCGTTGCTAGATCTGCTTTTTTTTTTTCCAGCTCAGCAGCACAAAATGCGCTCTAGGCTGCACTTTTCCTTCTTAAAGGCGGATGCTGTGAACACGCTGTGGGGAATGAAGCGAGGGAGAGACAGAGAAAGAAGAGAAGTGGGGGATAGAGATTGGCGGGGAAAGGTGTGCCGAGACGTGTGTTGTGTGCCGAGGGCGTCTCTCACAGGGTGCTGGGATTCACTGGAGGTAGGGGCTGACCCCAGGACCTCCCCCGCCCCCACACACACACACCAGGGCCCCCTCATTATAACAGTCATGCCTCGACTATTTAGACAAAAGCTAACACGGCTACCGCTCTTATCTGTATCGACTCTGTACTGCCAGTGGAAGAGAGGGATTAGGATGAAGGAGGAGAGGGAGAGAGAGAGACAGAGAGACAGAGGAGGATTGGCTGAGAGGGCAGGTGTGAGCAGGGGGGCGTGGCTACCTGCTGGCGGGGCTCCTGCGCCCGATGTCCTTCTGGGTGGCGATGGCGGTCGATGTGCTGAAACTGCGACGCATGGTCCCTGCGTGGCGCATAAGCGGAAATAAAACGCAATAAAAGTAAACAAGCAGGAATAAATGTAACTAAACGTAAATAGGGGTAAATGATAGGGCTGCACGATTATGGCCAAAATTGATAATCACGATTATTTATCACGATTATTCATACATTTTAGGGACAACATCTTCTTATTGCGCTTTCAAGTTTAAATGAACAACACTGCTTCCACTTCCATTGCTGCGCTACATTCTGGCTAATGTACAAATCTTTGCATCAGACTGGTTCTCGTAGAAGGAAAATATAAATAAAATAGTATCAACACTTTTTACCCAAAATTAATTGCTCTGCGGCGCAGACACAACTCTAACGCTCTCTTTGCATATGATTTGTTCTCGGTTAACATCACTTGCCCTAAATCCAAAAAACATCCAGACAACGGATGATGATCCTTTTCGAGGGACTAGCTTGAGGGGACGAATCATTCAATGATTCGTTCAAATGAACGTTATTTGTCCTGCAAACCAGTTCTGCTGAACGAACAGCAGAACTGGTTCGCAGGATGAATCACGCTCGCTCACGGCAGCCCCTCCCCCTCCCTGCACGCTGCTGGACACCGCCCCATCTCGTTGTCCCCCTGGTGGTTGGCTGACTGTTAGTTGAGGAAGCGCTTGATTTGATATGCAGCAGAGCGCGCATTTTTAAACGTCAACATCGCTGACGATCATGCTCATTTCATTGTGGCGGCCGAAATCGTGATCGGCGATTAAAATTTGATTAACTGTGCAGCCCTAGTAAATGAACATAATTAAGAAGTGTAAAAAGCAGGAATAAACGTAAATACGTGTAGAGAAACATTCATAGGTTTAAACCAGCAGGCATAGTAAAATCGAAACCTAAATAGGCTAATAAAGAATAATACGCATAAACAAGCAGAAATAAACATACATAAACAGAAATAAGTGTAAAAAGGCAGGAATAAAAGCAACTAATTGCAAATAAGCATAAATAAAAATAAATGAGCATAAATAAATATAGATAAATGTGAATAGCGTGAATAAATGTTAATATTCAGAGCCTGGACAAAAAGGCATAAAAATGATGTGTATACGGCCGTACAGAGCACAAGGCGAGTCCGACAGGCACTACCAACGGCGTGGAATAAATCATCTCCCAAGCAGACCAGAGAGAGAGAGAGAGCGAGAGAGCGAGAGAGCGAGAGCTGAGAGAGAGAGAGAGAGCGGCATGAATAAACACAAACACAAATGTAAAAGAAGGCGAGTCACCAGTGAGCGGGCGGTTGAGCCGCGACGAGGAGAGTTCTGACAGGCAGTCCACAGACCCGTGAATCCTGCGGAGGAGGAGGACATCAATAAGTGATACGGGCTAATACCTGGCTACTGTCATGCGTTAATCGCTTCCGTTCCCCGGCAAATATATTCCTGAGACCCTAAACACAAAACATGGCCGGGTACACCGACACACAGACGACCGAGGTGTGTGTGGAATGTGTGTTTTGTCCCTCCTATGCTGTTACAACCCCGATGAAGATATTGTTGTTGTTGTTGTTTGTTGTGTGGGGACACGTGAAATGACAGCTGAATGGCTCACCAAAAATGTGTTTGGATTTCTTGTTAAATATATTAAAAGCACTTCTCGGGTCAAATGCGCGGTTGCGGGGCAGCGGAGGTGACCGCGCTAACGTTAGCTCCTTGTTCAATATTCATGAGCGAAGCGCGCGCTGAGGAATGAACGCAGAATACCGCGCAGCAAATGAATACCAAACACATACACACATTCAAACTCATGCATTGCTTTCCCAAGCACAATACTGGTTAATTTTCATCAATTTATACGAGCGCGGACCCATGCCTACATTAGTTGGTACACAGGTGGTTGTGTAAAGTCCAGCTCTCCAGAGGACACCAGCAGTACCCACAGTACACAGGGAGGTGAAGGGACATTGGCCGGAGAAGAAGCCAAATAAATCCTTTTGTTGACACTCTGGTCGTCGCGGTGACACAAGTCATTATATTACCAGACAGGCCGCGTTGAGGAATGAGACTAAACAGTGGGTAGATGATGGAGCCTCATCGAGCCTTATCGAGTCAGCTGGAGGGAAGGAGAGATCCCCACCCCCCCAAAGAAATAGTGTGTGTGTGTGTGTGAGAGGAAAATAAATAAATAAATAAGTAAACAAGGCTTAATGACATTTTTCCCCTCCTCCCCTTAATGGCTGCTGATAGGTGCTGACAGCGGGAGAAGAGAGGAAGTGGAGAGGAATGCCGCGGATGGTCAGAGTTTCTCCATTAGAGGGCCGGTACACTCTCGGCTGAGCGGACCCCCGGGTTCATTAGGAACAAGAAGGACAGAACGAAAGAAAGAGTCAAAATAAGAAGGAGATTGGGGAGGGAAAAAAAAAAGCCACTGTTGCTTTCCACTGCTTTGATTTTTTGCTTGTTATGTGGGCAAACTTGAGAGCGGGGGGGGGGGGGGGGGGGGGGGGTTTGCAGGACAAGTAGTGGTGATGATGAGGATGTTGACGTTGGTAAGCGAAGAAGCTCCACCTCTGAGAGGGCGGGGGGATCTCAGGCAGAGGGTCACAAGGAGAGGGTTAATAATGAACTGAATTGATTTCATTTGATGCCTTTGGCTCAATCTTAGAAAGGGACTTAGAAAGGGGAAGTATTGGACATCGCCTCTGCAACTAATTTGATATTTGATATCCTAAACGGTTTTTTAAATGTTTCATCCGTTTGTGTGTGTGTGTGTGTGTGTGTGTCTGTGTTGCTATGCTCTCCTCCAGGCCTGTCTATCTTGAAAAATAGATTTTTAATCTCAATGAGTCATTCCCTGGTTAAATAAAGGTTTCATAAATCTGCATCCCGAGGACGTCCTTCTGAGTTTACAGTCACGGGTGAATTTGTGTTAAAACGCAAAAGGCGGCGACAGCTAACGGTCGCAACACACGAAGCAGCTGTTAACCTACTTAAGTTATATATATATATTATATATATTTATAATATCATAATTTTTCTCGTCGTGAAATAGCTTGCTGTTCTGCTTGTGAATATTTATGTCTGACAATGCTTCCCCCCCCCTACATCTGTAGGATTAAGGGGCCACCAAAAATAGCAACTCTACGGCTCCTGTTGAGTTGGCACTTTGCGCTGCATAATCTAATCTGAGGAAAGAAACGGGGCCCTGCAGCAGCAAGGGCCAGTGTTGCCCTGCCGTGTTAATGAATGGTAAATGGATTGCATTTATATAGCGCTTTTAAGTTGCCTCACATTCACCCATTCATCCACCGACGGCGGTGACAACCATGCAAGGTAACAACCAACACGTCAGGAGCAGTTAGGGTTAGGTGGTGTCTTGCTCAGGGACACCACTTAGCTAGGTGGAGCCCGGGGATCAAACCAGCAACCTTCCGGTTGACAGACAACCCGCTCTGACCTCCTGAGCTACTGCCGCCCCTTAACAGGTCAACAAGGGTAGGGCATGGGCGTGGCTGCAGCCTGAGACTAGAATTAACCCGGAGAGGGATGGAGGGGGGGGGACCATACATACAGGTGCTAAGAGATGGCGTAGTTGTTGTGATAGCAGGTATTAGATGTTGTGTGGTAGCAGTTCTTGATCATTATCTCGGCTAATCAGAAATACAACATCTGACTATAACGGAAGGTGTCTCTGTATGTATGTGTGTAGTGTGTGTTCCCCGACGACCATCTATCCGATCGACTTCACACTCGCTGGTGTATTGCTGGGGACCCATGGAAGTGCAGTGTGTATAGAGTTGTGTGTGTAAAATTGTTTGGGTGAGTGGTCTCAAAAAGCTGCAAGCAGCAGCAATACCGGAGGCCACGCAGTCAGCCCGCTTCCAACGGGCACATGACTATTTTTCAACAGCAACGCTCCAATAGATTTCAATGTATGGAAACACAGGATAAATACAGTTTTCTGTGTGCAAGAACAAGTGCAAGAGCTCCCTGCTCCGCGCCAATCAAGTGGCGTCTGCTGGGCTCCTCCACCACCAGGACACAGGAAGTGATTGAATTAAACTGGTTTATTGCAAAGTTGTTTGGCAGGCAGAACAGGTGGTCCCTGCTAAGTGACCACATGCTGTGAGCTCTCCCCCTTGGGTTTGAGTGGTGATAGCTGATGGTGCCTGAAACCACCCACTACTCATTATATAGCGGGCTATATAGAGTGAGTATGCCAGTTTGTAGTGCTGTCTGAATCTATAGTGAGTGAAATATTATACCCTATATAGTGGACTAGTATAAATTAGTATACAACCATTTACATTAAGGGCATTTGGCAAATGCTTTTATCCAAAGCGTCTTACAATAAGTAGGCTACATTTATCGAAAGACAGCAATATATCGTGGCTGTGGTACATAAAGATAAGAATAGAGCAGGTTTCAAGCATTCATATTGTACTATAGAACACGATCATATTGCAGTGGGAGGGTTGGTGGGCGTGGGGGAGAGAGAGTGGGGGGAGAGAGAGAGAGAGAGAGAGAGAGAGAGAGAGAGAGAGAGAGAGAGAAGGCGGGGAGGGAGGGGAGAGAGTGAGAGAGAGAAAGAGAGAGAAGGAGAGAGAGAGAGAGAAGAGAGAGAGGAAAGAGAGAGAGAGAGAGAGTAGGGAGAGGAGGTGTGTGTGTGTTGTGTGTTGTGTGTGTTGTTGTTGTGTGTGTGTTGTGTGTGTGTGTGTGTGTGTGTGTGTGTGTGTGTGTGACTGTGTGTGTGTGTGTGTGTGTGTGTGTGTGTGTGTGTGTGTCTGTGTGTGTGTGTGTGTTGTGTGTGTGTGTGTCCTGTGTGTCCATTGTGTGTGTGTGTGTGTGTGTGTGTGTGTGTGTGTGTGGTTGTGGTGTGTGTGTGTGTGTGTGTGTGTGTGTGTGTGTGTGTGTGTGTGTGTGTGTTGTAGAGTTCATTAAAGAGGGGAAGAGGCTGCGGCTGTGTGATCTCTTCTCTCCTGGTCGGCGTTCACCGGGGACTTGATGGCGGATTCTGCTTCTTTGTAGATTATAGGAGATTCACCAAGCCGCCATGTATTCTTTGATACTCCGTTGTGACAATAGGAGATTTAACGATACCTCATTTGGGGGGAGGTACTGTACGCGATGTGAACATATAAAATCTGCCCTTTTCCCCCGCGGGTGTCTCCCGACATGAAAGATGCCCTCTGCTCGTGTCAAACCCAAGACCGCGCACCTGATTGCCTTTGCTTGATGCAAAATATAAAAGAGCACGGAATCAAATGACTCGTCGTTTTGAAGTTCTTTAAAGATATTCAGATTCGGCAAAAATCAAAAACAAAAAAAGCCGCGCCGATCCCCCCCCCCCGTTTGATGACGCCGATCGTGGGTTCACCGGCGGTCATTAAAAGCCGCACTTGGGCTCGGCGTGAAGGAGAAGACAAACGGCGGATCGCTGCCGCTGCGCATATTGTTCACGACCTCGTCGCCAAAAACGAGCGGGAAATGAAAGAGAGCTCAGAGGTTCAGTCTTCGTCTCGAGACCTTCGTCTTCGACAGAATGACGACGGAAACACCGGCGATTTTCCTTCAAACACCCGTAAGCACACGCACACACACACACACACACACACACACAAAACTGGGAGAGTTCCCATAAATGTTGCTCATTTGCTGTCATGTAATCTCGTGAATGTATTTGTGGCCAACTTTTATTTAATCGAGAAATGAATACATCTTGTATAACTCTTACATAATCTATTCTACTTGAACGTTTCGTCAAACGTTACGTTGCTGTTGACACGCGCATAAATATTGAATCACTTGAACCCGTGGCCCCGTTCTCATGTGTTCGTTCTCTTCCATCTGCAGGGGAGGAACGAGGTTGAATCCGCGCGGTGTCGTCGCTGGTTGTGTGTGTGCGTGTGTGTGTTGTGTGGTGTGTGTGTTGTGCGTGTGTTGTGCGTGTGTGTGTGTGTGTGTGTGTGTGTCTGTGTCTGTGCGTGTGCTGTGTGTTTGTGCGTTTGTGTGTGTACTGTGCCTTGTGTGTGTGTGTGTGTGTGTGGTGTTGTGTGTGTCTGTGTGTGTGTGTGCGTGTGTGTCTTTGTGCTTGTGTGTGTGTCTGTGTGTCTGTGCGTACGTGTTTGTGCATTTGTGTGCATGTGTGTGTGTGTGTGTGTTTGTGTGTGTATGTCCGTGCCTGTGTGTGTGCGTGTGCGTGTGTGTGTGTGTGTGTATGTCTGTGCCTGTGTGTGTGTGCGTCTGTCCGCGTGTGTGTGCGTGTGTGAAGGATAGGATGCATTGCTGGCGGCACAGTGAGATAGGAAATGAGACCATATGTTGTGTTGGACAGACTCTCGCTCACACACATGCACACACACACACACACACACACACACACACACACACACACACACACACACACATCCATGTTGCCTTGTCCCGCCAAATCCAACAGTTACGATCTAGCGGCAAAACTCCCATCAGCCATCTGGGCCCCGCCCCCCCCCACCGCCTCCCAGTAGCTCGGGTGTTTTATTGTCATTATTTTATGTCCTCTCCGTGCGTCTTCACCACCGTTCCTCACCTGCCCCGCAGACAGGTAGTTATCCATCTGGCCCCGCCCTGGTGATGGCTCCGCCCACATGCTTTTGTGAAATTGCATAACATGCATTTTAACAATTAAAGGAAAAGAATACAAATAAGAAGAGAATATCAGAGAGAGAGAGAGAGAGAGAGAGAGAGAGAGAGAGAGAGAGGTGAAGAAGAGGGGGAATAAACTCCCTGTTGCAAGCCCCCGTACCATTTGATGAATCACAAACACACACACACACACGCACATGCACACACACACACACACACACACACACATCAGGTAATGAATTACGGAGCTCTCCATCTGAAAACCTTGAACTAATACTTGGTGGTTGGATACGTGAATACATCATATGGCGTGGAGTGAATTGATCCCTCTCCAGCCGTGTGACTCCCTATCTCTCTCTCTCGCCATATTTCTTCCTCCTCTCTCCTCCTCCTCATCTCTCACACACACAAATCTTCCCGTTTGTGATTTGTTGGATATTCCCGCAGGCTTCCGCACACATTCCCCGGAGAAGTCTTGACACGGTGGCCGCGTCTCGCGCAAGGTCTTGTTACGACCGAGAGTCCAGAATTGTCACCAATTAAGCGCCGATATTTTTGCTCCACATTTCCGTGCCATCAAGTCACAAACCTATTTTCAAAAGCTTCCTCGGGAAAGAAACAGGCGGCCTGAAATACCTTCGGTGAAATGTGTCTCGGCACTGAATTAATTCACACACACATGTATGCATTCACACACACAGCTCAGACACTGACACACACACACACACACACACACACACACACATCCAGCGTGCCATATCCATATATCTCACTGTGTACAGTGCTTTTCTCTTATTCTGCAAATCCCCAGAGTAGAACTTGCACAAAGGACGCCAATAGCCGGATTTGGTCTAATCCGATGAAGTCCAAACTGGTTTGGAAAGGGGGAATTCTGGGCAATTACCATGTACGTGTATAACATAGTCCTTTACATAGCCCTTCAAATTAAAGTGATTGTTGTACGTGTGCCATTGAGTGAAGTAATAGAAATGTATTCAGTTCTCTGCTCATTCAAAGCATAATTTGTGGTTCTACTTGAACAATTTTCTCAGTTTTCCACATTTTTACACGCGGGTTTGGTAAATGTTCTCCCTCCCCTCTCAACGCCACGATTGCCGTCGTTCTGTGAATTATACATGAATACCTTGAGTACATGAATCAGATGTATTATAGCGGATCTGTATAACAGGCTATATTCTTTTTTTTGTGAAAGCCGGCGAGACGTTTGGCACGATGCGATGACGCAACACGGGGCGATCACATTCCCAACCGTCCCGATGTGATCACGGCCGGGGAGCCGGTGTGCATTCGAGAACACTCAGTAAGCAGCTTTTTGGTGCTGGATTTCGAGTTAAAGCCAATGCTGAACATTTCGTAATGCCGCTATCGCCGAGGCTAGCAAGTTTATGCTCAAAAGGAAAAAAAGGGGGATATCCAATGAATCGCCAGCCGACTGGCCCCGGGACCGCGAGTCGGAAAACGTAGACGCGTCGGCCCATATTTGGGCTCCCCGTTGCCAGCGCAACACCGAGATCTCGTTCGACACAGAGACCGTGGCGACGCACCAAGACCGCAAACCTGAAGCGGATTTACGAGGCTGCTGGCCACCGCAAAATGTGTCCTCTGACTAAATAAAAAATTTCTCGCCATAGGAACCATCGCCAAAAATGTAATATGCAGCGATTCTGAGACGGAATCCATTAATTGAAGTCATGTGGGAATGAAACTAATATCTGATACTTGTTGTAACTACCGCAGAAATGTATCTGTGTGACGTAGCGGCATCTGCAGAAATCAGGCAATCAGCAATACAGAAAGAACAGTTTAGACGCGGCAAATTGAAATACTACACGAAACGAAAGTACCTGGATTGCGTGGTACATAACCGATAGGCACTGTATAACAACGTCAAAGTATTTTAAGAGATAACTTCGTTTTCAACCCGATCTTCCAACTATATCTGGGATTTCACACTCGGGGATGACGTGTGAAAAATGGCTATAGTTGTCGCTGATGCGCCTGTGTGTCTCCGAGACGCCGCTCAGAGACGCTCACAGACGCATTCGTCATTTGATGGAGTTGATAACAGAGTCGGGGGTAAGACGCCGCTGAATCCGGTGGACAAGAGTGGCAAAAGCAACATGGAGGAAACGTGAACGTTGGTAAAGGTAACAGCGACGGCTGGGTTTCTATAAAAAGCCGGGTTGAGAATCGGCCGATGTTCCCCCTTTAAGCTGCCGCATTATTCCGTTGGACTCGGACCAGACCGAGACCTCAGCGGTGGACTCGCTGTGGTGGTGTCACTGGTGAAAAAATACTCAACGAAATGGCCCTCGGCAGCTTTACACTGCACACAGCACCTCCGGGCCCACGGCTGCTGGAGACGATATACTCTTCACACACACACACACACACACACACACACGCATGCACACACACGCACACACACACACACGCACACGCACACACACACACATATCAACACCCACGCAGAGCCGAAGATGACCACGACAATAAATTCACTTGGCAGATCGATGTATTGATTCGTCCGCAGAAGTTCAAGGTGGAACTGCTGTATAGCGTTATAAAGGCCCCTCATCCTATATCAATCAAACACGAGAAATGAAAAGCCTTTACAAATCAAACGACCTTTGACCCGACCCGGAATTGCTGTTGAAGTACGACGACACAGGCGGGTGGAGTGGGGGGGCGGGGGGTGGGGGGGGGGGGGTTGGGCGGCGTCTATCGAACTTCTGTCGCTGGTTTCCTTGTGTGCGCCGGGTATTTATCCGATAGAGACATTGACGTTACTTTTATCATCGTTGGGACTCTGCCGCCGCGTCCGTTGCCGGTGCGTGGCGGCCAGAGTCATTACGGATGAGGAGAACATAAAACGAGCACAAACCAAACATCCCCCCCCCCCCCCGAACAATCCCCTCAGTGAGATTTACTCGCATTTAGTTTAAACTTGAGAAGATTCAAGTGTGGAAATGCTTCATCCGCCTCCCTCCTCCTCCTCCCTCCTCCTCCTCCTAGCTGTCTATTTCTTCTTCCTCTCTTCACGGCGCTGCTGCTGCCGCTGCCGCTGCTGCTGCTGCTGCTCCGCCTCTCCGTCACTTTGTCAGATTGACCGTAGGCTGTCTGCTAATAAAATAAAGCGAGGCTCTTCCGTCTGTGATGCCGGTGCTAAATCAATGGGCCTCTCGCCGCCGCATTGACAACCCCGGACGCTTCTCTCTTTACCGTGACATACCAAATATTAAATTACAACGCCGCCATCCACGAGCAGAGAGGAAGAGAGAGAGAGAGAGGAAGAGAGAGAGAGAGAGGAAGAGAGAGAGAGAGGGGGGGAGGAGAGGAGATTGAGGGCAGAGGGGGAGCAGGAGAGAGAGAGAGAGAGGAAGAGAGATAGAGGGGGGGGGAGGAGATTGAGGGCAGAGGGGGAGCAGGAGAGAGAGAGAGAGAGAGAAAGAGAGCGAGCGAGAGAGAGCGAGCGAGAAAGGCAGCGAAAGGGAGAAACGGGGGGTAGATAGAGGACAGAGTAAAGAGAGAGAGAGATAGAGAGAGAGAGAGAGAGAGAGAGAGAGAGAGAGAGAGAGAGGGAGAAAGCCAGCAGATGAACAGTAAGGTGAGGTTGAGTGTGAAGCCATTCGGATTGAAGTGCATCGAAATGTCACACACACACACAGAGGAGCTGTGTGTTGTGCAGTTGTACACGGAGGTGAGAAAGCGGTGCCGACGGAAATAGAACGAGACCACATTGATTAGCGGCGCCTCGGTGGAAGTGACACGTCTGAGAAATGCTGTGCTTTTGGAATCATAAGCTTAAAAAGAATAGTATTTTTTTCTCTTTTTTTTTTTAACCACAATTGCCTTTATTAAGGGAAATAGGCTTGATGACGATTTAACAATCCCCAATCAGCACACTGCATTGTGAGTTGGCTCGTACCACGTCGTGGGCGCAACGAAAAAGCAGCACGCTGGCAGGAAATAATTATGAATTAAAATTATACTTTAGCACATAAGTGATGGAAATGGTAGGCGTTTATCTGGCGCTTTTATCCAAAGCGCTTTACAGGATTGCCTCACGTTCACCCATTCATACACCGACGGCGGTGCCAACCATGCAAGGTAACAACCAACACGTCAGGAGCAGTTAGGGTTAGGTGGTGTCTTGCTCAGGGACACCTCGACACTTAGCTAGGAGGGGGAGGAGCCCTGGGGATCGAACCAGCGACCTTCCTGTTGCCGGACAACCGCTCTGACAACCTCCTGGGCTACTGCCGCCCCTCCATGTTCCCCATGTTTAACGGCACCCCACTCCCAGACGATAGTCCCAACACTCCCGCTCTCTGGACAGTTCACGTTTCGTTCGATCTCTATTCTGTGTGTGTGTGAGTTTCCTGAAGATGTGCTTTATGTTATCACATCGTTGCTGTTAAAAAACAAAATCCGTATTTGGTAAAACTGTGTACCTACAGTACCTGCTCCTCCGCATCCACAAACCATTCTACCGCCTATTTTTCGGTCAATCTTATTATTTTCGGCGCTGGTGGAGCTGAAGATAGAACCGAATCGGCAACGGCTGTTTACTTTTTTTTGGAACGGAAGTCAGAGTCTGTGCCGCATTGTATTGGCAATCGCGGAGGTACCGTCGGCGCAAAAAAACCTCCCAACACAAAGAGGAGGAGGAGACGGACAGAGGCTTCTCTGAGCCTCGGAGGGTGAATCTTGGCCGGTGGCGGCGCGCTCAACAAAGGGAACGGGAATGCGGCGTCGCGGCGTCGGAGATAAGATTCGGCGGCGAGGAATGTACACCGTTTGGAGTCGAATGGAGCATTATCTTCTTCACACAATTTTGACAAAAAGCTTGTTTTGGGAAGAAGCAGAAAAGAGAGCTTTCAGGGTCACGCACTCAAGGTGTACAACGTGTCTGCTTTCATTCCTTCTGTGTTTAGCTATCTGTGTGTCTCACTAACTAAACGCAACACATAATAGTACTATAAGAATAGTAACAAATAGTAAAGTCTACTAGTACTGTATGAATATAGTAATGAATAGCTACTAGTAGTTGAATGAAAGACAAATAGTTACATATGAAGACTAAAATATACTATACTATACTATATACTATATACTATACTAATATACTGAATAGTAAAGTATACTAGTGATGTATGAATAGTACTAGTAATAAATTAATAGTAATGAATAGTAAAGTCTACTAGTACTGAATGAATATACAGTAACAATGAAGAGTTAAGTCTGCTCGTAATATATGAATAAATGTGAGGACATCGAGGATCCCTTATTTAAAACGCAGAACATGTATCTTTTCTTACCTGTCTCTCTCTCTCTCTCTCTCTCTCTCTCTCTCTCTCTCTCTCACACACACACACACACACACACACACACACACACACACACACACACACACACACACACACACACACACACACACACACACACACACACACACACACCGTGTTATTGTGTAACACACAGATGGCACTGTTCTGCATTTTAAATACGGAATCTTCCGTGTGTGTGTGTTGTGTGTGTGTGTTTGTGTGTGTGTGTGTGTGTGCGTGTGTTGTGTGTGTGTGTGTGTGTGTGTGTGTGTGTGTGTGTGTGTGTGTGTGTGCAACATTGCGGCTACTCGTCTGGTATTCTGTGCGGCGTGCGCTCAGCAGATTTATGAGGTAATATTTGCAGTTATTGCTGCGTCACTTTGTCCCGTTAATGAGCACGCGTGTGTGTGTGTGTGTGTGTGCCGAGGAGCCCCTCCCTTCTCTGAATGGGGGGGGGGGGGGGGGGGGGGGGCACACACACCCAGACGCTCCAGAGGTCACCGTTTAACCCCTCACACCAACACCCCCCCCCCCCCCCCCCCCCCCCTCGCCGCGCCCCTCGGCCCTGAAAGAAGTGTGGAGGGAGGAGGAGGATGCTGCTGCTGCTGATGCAACGGCTGCTAGCGGCGAACCACCAAACCAAACCAAACCACCACGACGCCCCCCCACTCAGCCAGATTGGATTCGTTGTGGGTCCTGTTGTTCGACATAGAGAGGGGCCCCCCACACACACACACACCTCAAAAACCTGAAGGGCCAACTGGCAGTCTCTCTAGGAAAAAGCCCATTGCAGTTATGAAAGAAAGCGGTGAGTCTTCCGTGGACGATGCATGTGTCCACAAACAGCTTATGCTGAGAAGTTGAGGCAGCCGATATGTTTCTTTGTGGTTTCTTTAGGGTTAGGGTTAGGGTTAGGGTTAGGGTTAGGGTTAGGGTTAGGGTTAGGGTTAGGGTTAGGTTAGGGTTAGGGTTAGGGTTAGGGTTAGGGTTAGGGTTAGGGTTAGGGTTAGGGTTAGGGTTAGGGTTAGGGTTAGGGTTAGGGTTAGGGTTAGGGTTAGGGTTAGGGTTAGGGTTAGGGTTAGGGTTAGGGTTAGGGTTAGGGTTAGGGTTAGGGTTAAGGTTAAGGACGCATGGTTTGCGTGTGTTTCTTTCGCGTTTGCGTTTGTGTTTGTGTGTGTGTCTATTGTGTGTGTGTTGTGTGTGTGTGTTTGTGTGTGTGTTTTTGTGTGTGTGTTTGTGTGTGCATCTCAATGTGGAGGTAGTGTATGTGTCTGTATGTGTCTGATTCAGTATGTCTGTTTATGTCCACCGTTCACCTACATATAGGGCTCGTCATATTGGGGGGGAGACGTCTACATTGTTTCAAAGGTTTCCATTAACCTCGCTGACGGTATATTTATACATTGATTTAAGGATTTTTACAGCGCGGCGACTTACTCTTGAGTGCTCTCAAAATGGCGGATGAGTATCACCGGCAACAAAATCCCATGATGCATTTTGGTTTGCTGATGACAAGTATTTGCAGATTGTGTCTTCAAACACAACACTGGAACGGGGGAGCGCTATCGACAAGCTACCCGGGGTTGCGGTGGAGACGAGAGAGCGTTATCTGTGGCTCGGAGGTTGAGCGGAGCGCCGTTATGCAACAGCTCCCCGGATACGGAGTCAGAGGGAGAATACAGAACCGGAGGAAGACCTCTGGTGGAGGAACACGCCACCAACAAACAGAGCAGTGTGTGTGTGTGTGTGTGTGTGCATGTGTGTGTGCATGCGTGTGTGTGCGTGTGTGTGTGTGTGTGTGTGTGTGTGTGCATGTGTGTGTGTGCATGTGTGTGCGTGTGTGTGTGTGTGTGTGTGTGTGTGTGTGTGTGCATGCACGTGGCTTGGGAACAGAAGCAGTGGGTGTGTGTGTGTGTGTAATACAAGGTAGTTTTACAGAAGTGAGGGCGGTACAGTTTTGTAATAACTTAACGAATATATTTCGACAGAGAAAAATAAATGTCAAACGGGATTCATCTCTCAGGAAATATGATACGTCAGTGGCACAGCGATATCATTATAACAGATTAGGCAAATGAAAACATTGAGGAAATATAAATTCAATCAAAAAAAGGGAGAATATAAAAGAGAAAAGAGAGAAGATAGAGAACGCAGAAGGCAGTTACATTCTCTCTGCGTGGACGCATGTGTGAGACAGCTTTGTGCAAACTGAGCCGGGTTTAAGGTGGATGAACGGTGCTGCTGGGTGCTGGTTGGTGGGGGTGATGGTGATGGTGATGGTGGTGGTGATGGTGATGGTGATGGTGGGTGGGGGTATCGGATCAGATGAGTAGAGAAGTTAAAACGAGCTCTTGAGTCTCCTCAGACCCCTCAGATCACATCCTAACACAACCCTGAGGGGGGGGGGTTCCCTGGATTGATTCCTGAGGATTAAGGGAGGCGAGACCATGAAGCCATTGGTGAACGGTGAACGTTAACGTGTGGAGAAGGCTCAGCAGAACTCAGCAGAACTCACGCGGACTCGAAACTCTTCTCGTCTCTTTGTGTGTGTCTGCGTGTTTCTGTGTGTGTGTGTGTGTGTGTGTGTGTGTGTGTGTGTGTGTGTGCAAAGGGTGTGTATCATGAGAGAGAGAGAGAGAGAGAGAGAGAGAGAGAGAGAGAGAGAGAGAGTTGCACCGAAGAAAGACACACATGATGACGCAAGACGGTAAAATTCACCCGCTTGACTTGAGTCGAGGAATTGACCGATTTTTCCTGCGGCGGTGGAGGGGGCTCGCTGGCCTGGCGCTGCTAATGCCAGTGGAAGGAGAAAGGTCCCCGGTTCGATTCCCACGGTGGAGGAAGTGACACAAAGCAGGCTGCCAGCATCACGGCCCGCCTGCCACAATCCGTGTGTGTGTGTGTGTGTGTGTGTGTGTGTGTGTGTGTTTATAAGCCATTGTGTAGTCGACTGATGTGAATAGTTTCACACTATATGTAGGTGTGTGTGTGTGTGTGTGTTCATAGGGAAATGTGCAGGTTTATGTGAATATGTGTAAAACTGTAGGCTTGTGTGTGTGTGTATGTGTGCGCGCAGGTCCCTGATTAGTATGCCGGGGCTATGTGTGTGTGTGTGTGTGTGTGTTGACAGGCGGGGCCTCTGGGAGCGCAGAGCCATGAATTCTTTAGCATGAGGCGGTGCGGACGGCCGCTCTCAGCACGCCTGAGAACACACGGCCAGTCCACAGGAGACAGGCCGGGCCAAGCACACACACACACACACACACACACACACAACACACACAAACATACACACACATACACAGACACACGCACACATATGCACATGACACAGACACACCAACACACACAGCACATATACACACACACAGGCATGGACACACAACGGCATACATACCATACACACAACACACACACACACACACACACACACATATATACACAACGCAGACACAAACACACCAAGACACGCATTTACAGACACAACACATACACACACACACACACACACACACACACACACACACACAACACACACACACACACACACACACAGCCACGTTCCGTGTTCGCCGCAGATCCCCCTCTGACCCACATACACACACCGTGAGCATTTAGCCACCTCGTCAGAACGGACATTTTTTCTGTCACATCACACACACACACACACACACACACACACACACACAGGGATAAATCTGAGGGAATTTTCAATCTCTTCTCTCGCATTTTCTCTCCCTCGCTCTGCCTGTGGAGATCATTGGCCAGGATTCAGGGAGAAGAGTAGGGTTGCTAGGCGACAGGTTGTGGTTGCCATGGTGAATTTAAGTGGAACAGCTGGTCCAATCACCATAAAGTACGGGCAGGCGGGGGCAGAGCCAGCGAGCCTCATGCCAACACAGACCAAACTGGGAGGAGAGGCTGCTGAGGTATGCAGGGTGAACCGAGGAGGGAAGGAGAGAGGAGATAGGAGAGATGGGGAGGAGGTGAGGGGGAGAGAGAAGGGGATGGGAGAGGAAGAGATGGAGAGGAGAGGAGAGGATACAGGAGGAGAGGAGAGATGGAGAGGAGAGGATACAGGAGGAGAGGAGAGAGGAGGAGGAGAGGAGAGGGAGGAGAGAGAGGAGGAGGAGAGGAGAGGAGAGGAGAGAGAGGAGGAGAGGAGAGGAGAGGAGAAGAGAGGAGAGAGAGAGAGGAGAGGGGAGGAGAGGAGAGGAGAGGAGAGAGGAGAGGAGAGGAGAGGGGAGGGAGGGGGAGAGAGAAGGATGGGAGAGGAGAGGAGAGAGAGGAGGAGAGGAGAGAGGAGGGAAGGAGAGAGGAGATAGGAGAGATGGGGAGGTGAGGGGGAGAGAGAAGGGGATGGGAGAGGAGAGATGGAGAGAGGAGGGGAGAGGGAGAGAGGAGAGGAGAGAGAAGGAGAGAAGGGGATGGGAGAGGAGAGGAGAGAGGAGAGAGAGAGAGAGGAGAGGAGGGGAGAGAGGAAGGGAGGAGAGAGGAGAGAGGAGAAGAGGGAGAGGAGGAGAGAGGGAGAGGAGGAAGGAGGAGGGGAGAGAGGAGAGAGGAGAGAGGGAAAGGAGAGGAGAGAGGGAGGAGAGAGAGGAGGAGAAGAGAGAGAGAGAGAGGAGGGGAGAGAGGGAGGGAGAGGGAGGAGAGAGGAGAGAGGAGAAGAGGAGAGGAGAGGAGAGATGAGAGAGATGAAGCGAC
>PIJE02002430.1:52107-69364 GCA_002895965.2 Coryphaenoides rupestris | reverse complement strand
TGTGTGCATGTGGTGTGCGTTGTGTGTGTGTGCGTGTGTGGAATAGGGATTTAAGCGTCTCTCAAAATAAAAAAATGAGTCTGTTTGACTATTTGACATTTTGTAATTAGCCTCTATTTGTTCGCATAGCCTCTCTGATTGTCTTCACCTTCTGTAAGTCTTGTCTGGACTACGGAGCTGGCAGCCCCCCCCCCCCCCCCCCCCCCCCCAACATCACGATTCAGACAAATTAATCCTCCGCGAGACCCGTCACGTGCTCATCTCTACCCACCCGTACCTCTTATACGACCATATGTTTGTCGTGATACCGGGTTTGATTCCCAATGCCCGCATCCTTGAGCGTTAAGCTAACTCTCCTGAACCCCGACCTCCTCCTCCTCCTCCCTCTCCTTCTCCTCCTCCTCCTCCTCCTCCTCTCTCCCTCGTCCTCCTCTCCTCCTCTCCTCCTCCTCCTCCTCCTCCTCCTCCCTCCCTCCCTCTCTCTCCTCCCGTCCTCCTCCTCCTCCCCTCCCCTCTCCTTCTCCTCCTCCTCCATCTCTCCTCCCTCCTCCTCTCCCTCCTCTCCTCTCTCCTCCTCCTCCCTTCCCTTCCTCTCCTCTCCCTCCCCTCCCTCTCCTCCTCCTCCTCCCTTCTCCTCTCTCCTCCTCTCCTCCTCCTCTCCCTCTCCTCCTCCTCCCTCCTTCTCCTCCCTCTCCTCCTTCTCCCTCCTCCTCTCCTCCCTCTCTCTCTCTCCCCTCCTCCCTTCTCCTCCTCCTCTCTCTCCTCCTCCCTCCTCCTCCTTCTCCTCCTCCTCCTCCCTCTCCTTCTCCTCCTCCTCCTCCTCCTCCTCCTCCTTCTCCTCCTCCTCCTCCCTCTCCTCCTCCTCCTCCTCCTCCTCCTCCCTCTCCTTCTCCTCCTCCTCCTCCTCCTTAATAAATCTTGTCCCAAAGTACCAAAAGTTTAACTACTCATTATGCAGAATGGCCCATTTCACAATGTTGTATAATATTATATTATCGGATTATAATTGGATTAAAATTCTTGATGCATTAATGTGTTCATCGCTTTCATGTTGCGGCTGATTTTAATTTAATTACTGTTTATATTACTTTACATACAGTTAGTTCATTTACCCCTGAGGACCAATAAAGTTTTATTGATAACTTACAGTTAAATCATAATTTATCCATTAATTATATTAAGCAGTAGCCAGTACTAAAGTTGTCAGATGAATGTACTGGACTAAAAAGCACAATATTTTCTTCTGAGATTAGGTGTCGCAGAAGTATCAAATAGCAGAATATTGAAATGCTCCAGTCAAGTACAAGTACCTCAAATGTGTACTTGTACAGTACACTAGGGACTGCTTAATGGCTCAATAGTAAAATAGCAGGTCTGTGTGTGTCTCTTCACCCTGGCAGGGCTGTGTTGTGAGCGACCCGTCTCACTGTACTTAGACACAGCAGGGAAATACCGCCCCTCCCCCCGCCCCCCCCACCCCCTCTGTGCCCTGATTCAGGCACCCCAAGGTGTCAAAAAGTGTCCTCGCCATGCATGGATGGAGCTGGCCTCCCACCCCCCCCACGTCCCACCCCAAAGTGACTACAACCTTCTCGGAGGTGGATGGAGGAGTACCGCTGCAGCATGCTGAGCACCAAAGGGTGGATGGTGTAGTGGTGGTGCCTGTGTGTGTGTGTGTGCGTGTGTGTGTGTGTGTGTGTGTCTATGTGTGTGTGTGTGTGTGTGTGTATGTATGTGAATGTGTGTGTGTCTGTGTATGTGTGGCTGTGAGTGTGTGTGTGTGTGTGTGTGTGTGCGTGTGTATGAATTGGCTATTGGTAAAGTGTCAGTATCTATTGTATGTGTATGTGAGTCAGTGTGTATGTGTAAGATAAAAAGAGAAAGAGAGAGAGAATATGTGAGTGTGTGAGTGTGTGTGTGTGTATGAATCGGCTATTGGTAAAGCGTCAGCATCTACTGTATGTGTATGTGAGTCAGTGTGTATGTGTAAGATAGAAAGAGAAAGAGAGAGAGAGAGAGAGAGAGAGAATATGTGAGTGTGTGTGTGTGCTTATGCTTATGCTATGTTCATGCATTCATACATGTGCCAGCGAGAGCCGTGTCCCCGGGGACATGCAAATGCCCAGCGTGTACATTTATAGATTTCACCAAGTGACAGTGAAAGGGGGAACCGTGTGATATTAGGTTGTTGCAGTACAATGTTGTCGACACGCATTTGCATTCATATTCACCACCTCTGATCAATCAATACATTCAGCCGGACCTCAGATGTTTTTCTCCTCGTCGGCACCCGGTCGCCACGACAGCGGCGGGCCCCTGGGCTCGGCCCCCCAGCGACGTTTCCCTCTCTATGAAAGCGTGTGTCTTCTTCTGCGACATCGTCTTTTATTAACTCAATCTGTTTCTCTGTCCCTCTGGTTTTCCCGCCCTTCTGTCTTTTTGACGTTCTTCATCGCTTTGGTGCGTCAAACGAAGAATGCCGCGTTGTTTTGTTGTTGTTTTGCCGCCGAGCTGAAAGAAGAAGAGAAGAAGAAGAAGAAGAGACGGCTGTTCGTTCCGGCCGGCGCCGGCACATTTCAGGTGGTCGGTCTTCAGCCGTGACAGCGGCTCCTGGGAAGACCCATCCCTCAAGAGGAACCATCTGCCGGCACCGAACCTCCTCGCTCTCCTCCTAATAATCATTAAAAGACGATCCGGTCCGGCACAGCATGCGGGCGGCGGACACCCAGCGCTCTCCGTGATTCATATCACAACACACACGCACACACGACACACACACCACACACACACACATACGCACACACACACACACACACACAGCGCCAGTGTGTCTCATTAGAGGAGCCACACTGACCGCGGTGGCTCAAGAAGCTCGCCATCGGTCCGTCTGTTGGCTCTCGCCGGGGGGGGGAGGTTCAACGACTTGGCTCGATGTTGCGGAAGACCCCCAAGTTCTCGCTTCCAGGTCACACTGATGATCAAAGACCAAAAATAAACGCGAGGCCCCCGGCTTTAATGGCGGCGGAGAGGGGCTAGCAAGTGCTAACAAGGTAGAAGACATGACGACGCTATAAAAAGGTAGCAAAGCAAACAAGCTAACGAGCGGAAAAGAAAACCGCCAAGAAGGCGGAAACAGCGAGTGCTTGACACACAGAGATGTCACAAGCTCAGTATGGCGACGGCGGTGGATTGGTTCCGTTTGCGTGGCCTCGCTTTCACCCAGGAACCCAACAAAGCCAAGAAGGAAGGCAAGACTGATGGCGGGGCCAGAAGCCATTTCTTTCTCCTGCTTGCGTTCGTGATATCTTTCAGCTCGACTGGCTGCGGTGCCGGCAAACTGTGACCAAATGTCTCGGTTTGTCCGGCGTTGTCCCGGGTTTCAAGCTGGGTGTCCTGAGTCCGAACAAATATCTGTAAAACACGAGTGTCCCATTTTACCACGTTCACGACTTTCTCGACAAGAATAATATTCGACTTTTTTCAGCCGTTTATCATGTTCTGTCAATCAAACAACAACAACAACAACGCGCCACAAGTCTGAATTTTAACCCTGATTTGTCTGTATGTGTGTCAATCAATCAATCAAAGTGTCGTTGTCAAGGCTGTTGCGAGGCGATGACGCTCATGGCTCAGTCTGACAGAATCTGTCAGGACGCTAACGGTTAGCTGTCATGCTGAACAGGCCAGAAGGCTGACTTCTTCTTCTTTGTGAAGAAGGCCCCGCAACGCAAAAAAACTCCGCGTTCTGCCCGCACCGCATGAACTCTGTACGCTCTCGGGTCTGCAGGCGGTGGAAACGACCGACAAAGATGCCAAATATAAGCGGTGGCTACAGGCGGGATGGATCACGGTCACAACCGACTTCAGCCGGGGGTGGGGCCTCGAGTGGTGGCGGGGGGGCGGGGCAAAACGCTGGTGACATTAATACGATTACGGGCGGTCAGAGACAGTGTGTGTGCGAGATTTGGCGGGAAAAATGTGGCCAACCGTACGCCGACGCCATCTTTGAATCGTCAGCGTTCGTGGCATGACGGTTGGGGGGGAGACGGTGTGGGGGGGACGGGGATGGGGGGACGGGGGGGACGGGGGGGGGAGAGAAAAACAACAGCTGCTCAACTCTAATTGTGGAGCCGCAGGTGAGTTTGCAGCAGCTGATGTTGTCGCAGACACCCATAGGCTCGCTGACACAGTCGACAAAATACACCACGAACACGCCGGCATCCCTGCTGAGAGAGAACCTGTGATTTACGGAAAGAGGAGGAGGAGGAAGAGGAGAGGAGAAGGAGGAGGAGAGGGAAGATGGTGAAGGTTGCCGTTTTTGCCCTTACATTACCATTACCTATACCTCGCCGGAAAAAACACACACAGACACACGGCACAGATGCAGAGACGCTTGCGATGATTACTTCTTTCCCGAGGTAATGGCCACACTTGACATTTCAACGGCCCGTTAGAAAAATAAACCACAACCACAATCTATCTGTCTATCATCACACAGCGGGAAAAAAACAAAAACCCCGCAAACGGATATAGTGATTAGACGGCAGATCTGCGAAAGTAATTCCCGAACACATGCAACGTTTTGTGGACATCTGACGCGAGCTCACCCTGCAATGTGCTGGCTCACCATCCACTGTTCAGTCGGCACGCCGCCGTATGCCCACAGACATCTGGGCGAGGCTGTCGTCCTGATCGGGAGTAAACAGCCCAACACACGGGTTTGAATTGTGCGGCTTGTTGTGTTAATAAACGGATGCCGAACGACCCCCCCCGTGGATGAGCGGTCGATTGTTTGTTTGGATATGAGAGCGGTATGGACCTAGTATTGATCCACACTAACTACAGCACAGCGCTGTTTATTGGGAACATTTAGTCACCTGTGTGTTGCTTTTGCTCGCTCTCTCTCGGTGACACCGCGATAAGTCAAGTGACAAGCCAAGTGAATGGATATTGATTGTCAAGTAATTGCACGGTGGAAATCTGTGAACTATATACGATATACAGTCTATAGTATTTATACATGATCAATATGGCGTGAAAGCCGCTGCTGTGTCGATATCACACAACATCACGAGTCGCCCCTTCTGCCCAGGCAGTCCAATTTTTTGTTAAATAAAATATAACCGTGATGATATATAATGTATACGTCCCATCCAGAATGACGTGTTATGTAAGATGTAACGTGTTAGAAACATAAGTTGAACAATATTCCGCGGGTCACAAATTAGGTTTCACTGAACCCACATCGACCCAAATGAAAGAAAATTAGTTGCAAAAATAAACAATTAATATGTAATTTGTGAACTCACAGAGTTTAATGAGAATCCCGAACTGATGTGTTATGTTATTCTTTTGATATTTTTGAGACATTGATTTATTTGTTCTTTTTTAAAATACATTTTGACAGACAGGCAAATAATCAAACTAGGGCAACACGAAAAAGGGAAAAAAAAAGTTTAAAAGGAAATCAGAAGATAGGGTGAGATTTCTATTTTCCATTTCCGGGTACATTTTGGTATTTTTATTCCGTTTGTATGTGATTACAGAATGTGCTGCTTTCACACAACTGGATGAAAATAGTATTTTGATAAAGTTTTAAAAACAAAAAGTGAAACTTCACTCCACTCAACTTCACTAGCTGCATGAAAAATATTATAATGCTATTTACCACGACTACTACTACTGCTACTACTACTACTAATAATAATAGTAAGAAGAAGAAGAAGGAGAAGAAGAAGAATACTATTACTAATACTACTGCTACTACTACTAAGATAAAATAAAATAAAATAAGATTTATTAATCCCGAAGGAAATTATTGTGCCAGGTTGCATAGCAATACAATAAAAACAATAGAGAACTCAACAGAATAATAAAAATAAACTAATAGATTTACAAATGTACAGTATAAAAATATATAGGCAAGATAAGGTATCCAGACGGCGAAAACAATTTGGCATAATTGAAGTGTAATACTGTGATAATAATAATGGTTAGGGGACATATTGCACATGATCGAAAGAATATTAAGAATATTGCACATAATGTTGAAAGGTAATGTAGAAGAGGTATTGCACATGACCTTAAGAATATTGCACACGATGATGAGAGGAGATGAGATTGCATGTAATACTGAGAAAAATGCACATGATGTTGAAAGGTAATATTGCACATTATATTGCTGTGTTCATTGTCTTGTATTCCAACTATCCTTCCCGCAGAGGGGGGAGGAGTTATAGAGTTTGATGGCCACAGGCAGAAAGGACCTCCTGTGGCGTTCTGTGGTGCACCTCGGTAATCTCAGTCTACGGCTGAAGGTGCTCTGGTATGACACCAGTGTGGCGTGCAGGGGATGGGAGGCGTTGTCCATAATACTGAGTAGTTTACTCAGCATCCTCCTCTCCGAGACCTCTACCACAGACTCCAATTCCACTCCCAGGACAGAACCCGCTTTCCTGATGAGCTTTTGAGTCTGTTGGCGTCGGCTGCCTTCACCCTGCTGCCCCAGCACACAACAGCGTAGAAGATGACGCTGGCCACCACAGAGTGATAGAACATCTGCAGCATGGTCCTGCAGACGTTGAAAGATCTGAGTCTCCGTAGGAAATACAGGCGACTCTGACCTTTCTTATACAGGGCCTCTGTGTTTTTAGTCCAGTCCATTTTATTGTCTATGTGAACACCCAGGTACTTGTATTCCTCGACAATGTCCACCTCAGTCCCCCTGATGCTGACCGGTTTCCGGTGAGTCGGTTGCTTCCTGAAATCCACCACCAACTCCTTAGTCTACTCATACTAATACTACTACTACTACTACTACTACTAATAATAATAATAATTGTAATTATTATGATTATATTATATTATTATTCTATTCAAGAATTTCCTTCGGGATGAATGAATGAAAGTTCTATATTATCTTATCTTATAATCTTTGTAATTAATATTATTTATTATTTATAATGAACCCCTCCCCTCCAAAAAAGGAATTGCACCTGTGATAGTGGCGAGTGGTCTCAATACATGCACACAAAAATACAAAAATCTATACACAGAAAGCCACAACACACACACACACACACACACACACACGATTGAGATGAAATGAATGCGTTTCTCATCGTTTGACTCGACGTCAGATGGCCAATAATAACCGCAGCATTCTTACTCTGAATGCGCGCAATCACACACGACGTGGGCACAATGGCAAATGTATTTTCAAATGACAGGAAGTGAAATAAATAGGATTTTCTAACGATGATAATTACTTTCTAAGTAGGCTTGGGGGTGGGCGGGTGGTGACGGAGGAAGGGGAGGTAGTTGAGGTGGTGGTGGTGGTGGTGCTGGTATTGTATTGTAGTATTGTGTACATTGTGCATTTCTTCACTGCACCAACATATTGAAACTTAATCCTCATATGTGCCAACTTACTTGGCAATGAAGCTCTTCATTGTGATTCTGATTCTAGCAGTGGTGCTGGTGGCGGTGGCGGTTGGTGGTGGTGGAGTTGGAGGTGGTGGTATTGGTGGTGATGGTGTGGCGGCGGTGGTGATGATAGTGGTGGCGGTGGAGTTGGTGGTGGTGGAGTTGGAAGTGGTGGTATTGGTGGTGATGATGGTGGTGGTGGTGGTGGTGGTGGTGGTGGTGGAGATAGCGGTGGTGGAGCCCATCGTGGAGTCGGTTGCGGTTGTGTCGGAGGTGCAGCGAGCAGCGCTTGGGCTGAGTGAGTGGGAGGAGGAGAAGGGAGGCAGAGGTGGTGGTGTCGGGGTGAAGGGCAAGGCAGTGTTGTGGTTGGTGTTGATGGTGGTGGCGGAGGGGAGTGGATCGCTCTCTGCAGCCGTTGGTCCGCTGGCCTGCAGCCATGGCCACGGAATGCAGGAGTCGGTGCTTCCTCCCTCCCTCCCTCCCTCCCTCCCTCCCTCCCTGACTCCCTCCCTCCCTCCCTCCCTGCCTCCCACCCTGCCTCCCTGCCTCCCTACCAGCATCGGGCTGCGCTGACCTCATGTAATGAACACCCAGGACTCATTGTTCCCCTGACTGCGGGGGTAGTTCATCACAGTTGATAAAGGATGCTCTGTTGAGGGCCCGGAGGGGGGGGGCCCGGAGGGGGGGGGGGGGGGGGGGGGGCAGGCAGGGGGGGAACGGAGCCCGCGGACGACGCTGCGAGGGAACGGTTTTGAGGATGGATGAGGCGCGCAAGCGAAGGGCGCGGATCGTATATATACTCCCACGTTACTGTTCTCCGTTTCCCCGCCCCCCTCTCACTACTTCCTTATTTGTGCGTTTATTTTGTTCCTGCCCCTCCTCTCCCTCGCCCGCCCCCCCACCACACGCACACACACACACACACACACACACACACACACACACACACACACACACACACACACACACACACACACGCACAAACCCACCTATATTCTGCCCTAAATTCCACTTCGGTAGTCAGTAGAATTGGCAACTTTGGGGTTTTTTTGGCAGGGGGTGGGGGGTGTGGGGGGTGTGTTGGGTGGGGGGGGGGGGGGGGGGGGCGCGGAGAAAAATAACAGAAGAAACACAAAAACATTGGAGGATGGTGTACAATAAAAAACAGAAGTCAGCCTGGTTTATTTAAAGACCTGACTGTTCTCTCGCCGCGTATAACGACCCGAAAAACTTCAAAAACACCTCCTCTACTCCTCGCCAGGTTTGGAGGAGTAGAAGTCGAGAAGATTTACCAAGATAGATTTTTCCGGAAAGATTTGGAATTCGACACCGGGCTCTCTTCATCAGCACTTCTGACGGAGCGCTATTTGTTACCATAAAGTGGGTCGCCGGGACAGTGGATGTTTTTTGTTATCTCGCCTTTACACCCCCAAAATAATAAATGCGAAATGGAGTGTTCAACACTATCACACTCAAGCCCGAGTGTCTACTGTTTAGACTGCAGATCAAGTGTGTGTGCGTGTGTGTGTGTGTGTGGTCTGCGTGTGTGTGTGTGTGTGTGTGTAGAATCCATCAAACTGATAAATCTCACATTATTCCGGAGAAAAAGATGGGGTAGTATCACCGAGATGAACACCTAGATACTACACACACGCACACACACACACACACACACACACACACACACACACAGACACACCACACACACACACACACGCACATGACCTTTTGAGCACTTAATAAACACACTAGAATAAAACAGAGAGCAGTGTTGTTTTAAGAAAGGCTTCTCGTGTTGCTGCTGCTGTTCACCGACCTGGGTGGGCCGGGCTGCGCTAAGCTAAGCTAAGCTAAGCTAAGGTGTTGTACCTCGTGAAACCGCCGCGCTACAACAATAATAACAGGGCTTTAGCCATTAATATACCTCCCGCCACGCAGCGCTCTCATCTACCTAGAACCGTGGGAACCCTTAAATGTCCATCGGGGGGGGTCAAGAGCTGATGGGGGCTCGAGGTGGTGGGGGGGGGGAACTCTCTCTTTCTCTCTCTCTCTCTCTCTCTCTCTCCGATTGGCTCACCTTCATTCCACCTCGTAAGGAGACATCAACAATGTGGATTATGAGTACCAGGAACTGTGAAAGGTTATGTCCTCATGCTGGTGAGGACACTGCGATGCTAATACTGATTCATATCAACAGCGATGTACGTGAGCTCTGCCCCGTGATGCTTATCTCTTTCTTTATTTATTTTTGCTTTAGTTTCTGTTCTGTTTCAACTAAATAAAACAACCCTGGCCCCGTTCTGCTCTTGTGCACTGGCTTTCCAAGTCGATGGAGGAAGGCAGAGTATAATTTCGCCCACCCCCCACCACTCCACACACACACACACACACAGGTTTTTGTTCCGTTAAAGCCGTTATGAAAGGGAGATAAAGTCATGTTTGAAGCAGTGGACCTGTGTGCTACGATCAATGGAGTGGCCTCAGAGAGAGAGAGAGAGAGAGAGAGAGAGATACAGAGAGAGATACAGAGATACAGATATACAAAGATACAGAGAGAGAGAGAGAGAGAGAGAGAGAGAGAGAGAGAGAGAGAGAGAGAGAGAGAGAGAGAGAGAGAGAGGAAGACAGAACAAGAGAGAGAGCACAACACAGGGAGAGAAAGGGAAAGAGAGAAAGAGGGAGAGAGGGCCAGAGAGCGAGAGAGAGAGAGACAGAAAGAGAGAGAGGAAGACAGAACAAGAGAGAGAGCACAACACAGGAAGAGAGAGGGAAAGAGACAAAGAAAGAGAGAGAGCAAGGGAGAGAGAGAGGGCTAGAGAGAGAGAGAGAGAGAGCGAGACAGAGAGAGAGAGAGAGAGAGAGAGAGAGAGAGAGAGGAAGACAGAACAAGAGAGAGAGCACAACACAGGAAGAGAGAGGGAAAGAGACAAAGAAAGAGAGAGAGCAAGGGAGAGAGAGAGGGCTAGAGAGAGAGAGAGAGAGAGACAGAGAGAGAGAGAGAGCGAGAGAGAGAGAGAGAGAGAGGAAGACAGAACAAGAGAGAGAGCACAACACAGGGAGAGAAAAGGGAAAGAGAGAAAGAGGGAGAGAGTGCGAGACAGAGAGAGAGAGAGAGAGAGAGAGAGAGAGAGAGAGAGAGAGACTGTGTGCAACCGCGAGTGGTGAAAACATGCACGCGTTACAAGCCCACATAAAGACTGCGTTTAACAGGGCCTCGTGAAAACCCACAAAACTACCAAGCTGTTTCCAGAGCGGTCCCCACATACCCCCCCTCCCCCCCGTCTTATTTTAAGAACTTGGCAGAGCGGGGAACGGCGGCGGGGAACGGCGGCGGCGGCGGGGGGGGTTTTTCATGGCCGGTGACGGCAGAAGGCTGGAGCTGTGTGGCGAGGGAGGCGCTGCCAGGTAGCGCAGAGCGGTAAACCTATTAGCGGGAGCCACCGCCATCTAATGGTCTGATAGAGGGCCAAAGCCCTGCGGAGGAGTTCAATCCTAATGGGATCGGCCGACGTGGCTCCACTTCCCCCGACGACTCTCTCTCTCTCTCTCTCTCTCTCTCTCTCTCTCTCTGTCTCTCTCTCTATCTCTCTCTTTCTCTTCCTTGTCCTCTCTCTCTCCTGTTCTCGTTATTGTCTCTCTCTCGTTCTTGTTCTTGTGCTCTCTCCCTGTCTCTCTCTCTCGTTCTTGTTCTTGTGCTCTCTCCCTGTCTCTCTCTCTCGTTCTTGTTCTTGTGCTCTCTCCCTGTCTCTCTCTCTCGTTCTCTCTCTCTCGTTCTTGTTCTTGTGCTCTCTCCCTGTCTCTCTCTCTCGTTCTTGTTCTTGTGCTCTCTCCCTGTCTCTCTCTCTCTCGTTCTTGTGCTCTCTCCCTGTCTCTCTCTCTCGTTCTCGTTCTTGTGCTCTCTCCCTGTCTCTCTCTCTCGTTCTTGTTCTTGTGCTCTCTCCCTGTCTCTCTCTCTCGTTCTTGTTCTTGTGCTCTCTCCCTGTCTCTCTCTCTCGTTCTTGTCTCTCTCTCGTTCTTGTTCTTGTGCTCTCTCCCTGTCTCTCTCTCTCGTTCTTGTCTCTCTCTCGTTCTTGTTCTTGTGCTCTCTCCCTGTCTCTCTCTCTCGTTCTTGTTCTTGTGCTCTCTCCCTGTCTCTCTCTCTCGTTCTTGTTCTTGTGCTCTCTCCCTGTCTCTCTCTCTCGTTCTTGTTCTTGTGCTCTCTCCCTGTCTCTCTCTCTCGTTCTTGTTCTTGTGCTCTCTCCCTGTCTCTCTCTCTCGTTCTTGTTCTTGTGCTCTCTCCCTGTCTCTCTCTCTCGTTCTTGTCTTCTTGTGCTCTCTCCCTGTCTCTCTCTCGTTCTTGTTCTTGTGCTCTCTCCCTGTCTCTCTCTCACGTTCTTGTGCTCTCTCCCTGTCTCTCTCTCTCGTTCTCGTTCTTGTGCTCTCTCCCTGTCTCTCTCTCTCGTTCTTGTTCTTGTGCTCTCTCCCTGTCTCTCTCTCTCGTTCTTGTTCTTGTGCTCTCTCCCTGTCTCTCTCTCTCGTTCTTGTTCTTGTGCTCTCTCCCTGTCTCTCTCTCTCGTTCTTGTTCTTGTGCTCTCTCCCTGTCTCTCTCTCTCGTTCTTGTTCTTGTGCTCTCTCCCTGTCTCTCTCTCTCGTTCTTGTTCTTGTGCTCTCTCCCTGTCTCTCTCTCTCCCTGTCTCTCTCTTCTTGTTCTTGTGCTCTCTCCCTGTCTCTCTCTCTCGTTCTTGTTCTTGTGCTCTCTCCCTGTCTCTCTCTCTCCCTCGTCTCTCTCTCTTGTCTGTCTCTCTCTCTCAGTTCTTGCTCTCTCTCTCTCTCGTTCTTGTTCTTGTGCTCTCTCCCTGTCTCTCTCTCTCGTTCTTGTTCTTGTGCTCTCTCCCTGTCTCTCTCTCTCGTTCTTGTTCTTGTGCTCTCTCCCTGTCTCTCTCTCTCGTTCTTGTTCTTGTGCTCTCTCCCTGTCTCTCTCTCTCGTTCTTGTTCTTGTGCTCTCTCCCTGTCTCTCTCTCTCGTTCTTGTTCTTGTGCTCTCTCCCTGTCTCTCTCTCTCGTTCTTGTTCTTGTTCTCTCTCCCTGTCTCTCTCTCATGTGCATTCCTGAGTGATTGTGTGAGAAGAGTGGCTGAGCGTTTGGCGAGGTGTGTGAGTGGGCTCTCTAACTTCAGTATCTTACCAAGTATGGTCCGTTGTTTGATTCATCTTCTCGTTAGTTTGTTTGGTGAGTTTGTTTGGTGAGTTTGTTTGGTGAGTTTGTGTTTATTTAGTGTTTGTCTGTCTTAGTTTGAGTTTGGTGTTTTTCTTCGGTAACCTAGTTACCGGCCTGGCAGGACCGTATGAGGCCAGGGAGAGGCTGTCACGGCGCCATGCTGTGAAGCTCTCCCCCGCTGCTCAGGTTTCTGTGGAAGAGTGCGACGTGGGAGAGAAACTCTGATATAAATCCAACAAGTTTGCCTCCAGAATGAATAGCGCTGTGGTCGGATAACGTGGATAAGGTCAATAGTGTCGTGGAGAGTTGGAGTCATAATTCTTGATGTTTTCACTCAGGTGATGCCGCTGTTTAAATTCGGCCAAAAAAGTGATGATTTCCAACCTTCCGTCGTTCATAAGCTATGAGGCACTGGGTGGAGAACTGGGCCGGTACGGACACCTGGTGTGACTCCCATAAAAATGTTTTCTCAGGGTGCTCATCGCCACATTTAAAACATGCCCTTTTGTTCCGGAGAAATGCATTCATGATTTTAAAGAACAATGAATCTGACCTGAATCTTGCTTTAAAATTCAAGGTCGATAATTTTGACGACACGGTTTTTGCCACTACGGATAATTTAAATGCGGACAGGAGGGGCATTTCGCTCGTTTTTTGTCTGCAGTTGAATGATGTGCCGGTGCCCCCGGCTGTTGTCGTTGTCGGGGCACTGCCGCTGGGGGCTCTGGAGTGGCCGTTGGCTGTACCGGCGTCCGTAGTAGAGGAAAATAATTATGTCGTTCGAGACGAGGTGGTGCAGAAGAATCCTGATCTTGGGCAACAGGTCAGCCAACTGTCTTTAGTGGAAGAAGAAGATGAGGATACGATGGTGATGGGAGATGAGTCTTTAAAGCTGTTGGGTAAAAGAACAAATGTAGGCGATGGAAAAAGCCTAAAAACGTCCAAAGCAAAAAAAGTAATTCGATATTCATCTGATGAGTCTGAGGATGAATTTATGAATGATTCTCAACTTAAAGACGACACTGATTATTCTTTGGAACGCATTAAATGTTTTTGGGATGAAACAAAAGGACACAGAACACAAGTAGGAAAAGCATTTTTCAGATGTACAGGCTTTCATTGATTCAGTAAGATGCACAGGCCTAAAAAAGAACACTGATTCGGAACATTTTTTCAACAGACAAGGAAATCTTTCGTTTGAAAAAGCTTATTCTAAAGGCAAACTTGAAGATGCTTCTAATGTTGACATCTTTAGTTTTTTTCATTGTAGAAGTTTGTTACTTTTGGTGCAGGCCTGCCCTTTTAAAACAATGTGTGATTTTAGAATTGGCACTTTAATGGGGCAAGAGTCTGTTTTAAAAGAGCTTCTTTTTAATGATAAGATACTTGATGTTTTATTTGTGCAAGAAACACATAGTAGAGTAGACAATGAAAGTGAGTGGAACAGTAGGCATTTGTTTTCTAACCATTTTAAACGTTTTTCATATGATGAGGAGGTGGTAGTGGAAGGTAGCGGCTTTTAAAAGTCAAAGCGCAATATGAAAGTTTTTTTATTAATAGTTATGCCCCAACCAGAGGGACTGAAGCGTTGTTCTTAGATACACTCAGTGAAGTTATAAGCCAATGTGAAAGTGATGAGCATTTGTTTTTAGGAGGTGATTTGAACTGTACTGAAGATTTTAAATCACCTGGAGCCTCATCCTGCTTCTCTGAAGCGACTCACGCGTCTCACAGCATCATGTGAGTTGAGGGATGTGTGGAGATGAAGCTTCCACTGAAACCAGACGCAGTACACCTGGCTCCATACGATTGACAGTATTTTATCATTAGCTTGGCTTTATTGTTTTGAGCACACCTCAATATTTTTAGAAATAGTTAAAGTATTCATGTTGGTCTTACTGATCATTGTGTGGTGCTTTTTGTCATTTGAACAATACACTGTTAACTTGTAGAGAGGCTTTCATGTTTTTTGGGATGAGTACAGGAAGAAGAAGAGTGATAACTCCTGGCAGCAGTGGTGGGATGTGAGCGGAGTGCCGGGTCACGAGAGTTTCCTGTCAACAAGTGATACTCTCAATGTCAGCAGGGACAGTCAGTTCCAATGAGACATTGAAGTAGGAGTGAGTCGAAAGCCATATTGAGCCACTCATAGGCCAAAAAAAAGCAGCTGTGAGGGCCCTCCTGGGTGTTAAGAGCACTGGGGACGCTGGTCCAGGGTCCGCGATTTTGCATGAACGCAGTGCACATGGAATACCCCGTCAGCAGTATTTCTTTAGCTTTGAGCACAGGAATGGTCAGAGGAAACTCTTTCATTCGACTGCGCACCGGCCACTCGAGGCAACTGCTATGGAACATGAGTCGAAATACGCAGATATGCAGCAGGTTTTAATAAAGGCTTACCTGAGGACAGATTTTACAACTTAAGGGCCTTTTGTGTCTGAGGGGCGCTTCCTCAGGTCCCAGGCCCAACAAAGCAACCGAGGAGGTGCTGACTGCAGAGGAGTTGAAGGATGCAGTTCAGAGTTTAAACTTCTTCAAATCCTTCTGGTCTGTCATTGGTGAAGACGTATTGGAGGTACTCAAGGAGCAGCTTGGCTACTAAGTTGCAGGGGGGAGGGGCAGTCGGTCTCTGGCTCATTGGGAGTAGAGACTGGTCTTATTTCCATCGACCAGGAAAAGGCTTTGGATCGGGTTGAACACCAGGACTTGTGGCATACGCTGCAGGAATTTGGTTTCAGTCCTTGTTTCATAGCTATGATCCAGGTCCTGTACAGTGACATTGAGAGTATGGTGAAGATCAACGGTGGTTTGTGTGGCCCTTTTAAAGTGCAGAGGGGTGTGAGGCAGGGATGTAGTCTATCCACAACTTAAGACTTCATTTATCATTTGTATGTTTTCCAGGGTGCAATGGGCTTTTCAGTTTGTCTGCTTATGCTGCTCATCTGCAAGGGTCAACTGGGGGAAAAGTGAGGCATTGGCAGTTGGCAATGGTGAAGCTGCAGGTGTCAAGCTATCAGGGGGGCTAATATGGAAGAGGGTGAGATGAAATATCTGGGGGTTTTAGTAGGAAGCAAGGAGTATATGAAAGGGAATTGGGACAATGTTTTGGAAATAGTTGAAAGAAGGGTAAAGAAGTGGACTTGGGTCTTCCCACACCTGTCTAGCCGGATCTTGGTTTTAAATAATTTGGTCTCATCCATTTTGTGGCACGACTTGCATGCTGAGATCCCCCACCCATCCCCAACAGCAGCATTCTGGGATAAACTCCATTGGCTGCCCCAGAGCATACTATACCTTTAGGCCCTGTCTACATTAACCCGGGTAAATATAAAAATGCACATTCGCAATGAAAACGATCTCCGTCCACACTATTGTTTTCATATTGTTTACGGAATGTTTTGCATCCACGTTCCACACTGAAATGATTTTGATAAACGGTGGTTGTCATGGTTACGCGACTCCCGCCACGCCTCTCTGTTTAGATTACAGGCGCGCGATCAGCTGATAGCGTTACTTACTGAGGTAAAAAGTTGCAGTTGATCAGCTGGCTATCATTTTCCCTCACAAGTAAAAAATATGGCTCAAAGCAAAAGTAAGGCGAGTTTCCATTTCACCTGCCATGTTTGTTTAGATTTGCTTGCGGCGGTGTCATGGCAACCGAACGTCATCGTCTCTGAAAGCCTTCGTCTTCCCTGATCGCACTACAACGCCAACCCAGAGTTTTCACATTTATCCACCTCAGCGATCGTTTTTGAAAAGCATCGTTTTCAGTGTCGGAATTCGCCGTTCTAATGTGGACGGAAGGGCTAAAGGGATAAATATTTATGCGTTTGTAGATTTACCGAGGTTAATGTGGACAGGGCCTTAGAAGGAGGGAGGAAGTGGACATGGCCAGCAGGGAAGCCACTTTCAGGCTGGAGTTCATCAAAAGGATTTTAACAGGAACACCAAAAGACTTGGTGTGGAAACCACTGTCGTGTTCCATTTTAAACTGAGCTGGTGACTTTGGACTTGGCACCTCACAGTTTTTCAGTTGTTTTTTTTACCTCTGGGGATATTAAGAACATCCCAGACATTTACCGAAGTGTTTTTAATGTTTGGACTCTTTTTAAGAAGAAGCGGGTGGACTGTCCAGCCTCTTTGCACTGGCTGCTCAATGAGCCACTGGTTCCAGGGGGGCGGCTTACACAGAAAGGCACATTTGGCTCCACATTCCAGGAAGCACTGCAAAGATCAAAGGTGATAACTCTGGGAGAGGTGGTGGAGCTGGCCGGACCAGACATGGACAATGACTCAGCCTTGGCTAGTCATATGGGCGTGAGGTCGTCAAGGCTACTACAACAATTAATGGACCGATGGAAAGTGAATTAAGCGGAAATGAGTGTATGATGTTAAGAATGTTTTACAATGGTTTTAGAAAGCCCAATTGTAATGATCCTTTCCCCTCCCTTGATATTGTCCCTGATTTAAAAAATACATCCATCCATCCATTTTCGTCCGCTTATCCGGGGCCGGGTCGCGGTGGCAGCCGGCTAAGCAGGGCCCCCCAGGCTTCCTTCACCCCAGCCACACTCTCTACTGGGGGGTCCCGAGGCGTTCTCAGGCCAGACGAGATATATAATCCCTCCAGCGGGTTC
>PIJE02002430.1:27761-51151 GCA_002895965.2 Coryphaenoides rupestris | reverse complement strand
TTCTGGTCTGCCCGGGGTCTCCTCCCAGTTGGACGTGCCTGGAAAACCTCCAAAGGGAGGCGCCCGGGGGGCATCCTAATCAGATGCCCGAACCACCTCAGCTGACTCCTTTCGACGCGGAGGAGCAGCGGCTCTACTCCGAGCTCCCTCCGGATGTCTGAGCTCCTCACCCTATCTCTAAGGCTGAGCCCAGCCACCCTGCGGAGTACAGTCATTTCGGCCGCTTGTATCCGTGACCTCATTCTTCCGGTCACTACCCAAAGCTCGTGACCATAGGTTAAAAAATGCATAATACACATAATTCAAATACATAAATACAGGGAAGGTTGGTTTTAACGATTTAAAAGATAAGATAGTGTATTCCCTCTGCGTTAAAGTTTTAAATAAAATTAAGGTAAATGGTCGAGTGGACAGTCCCTGGAGGGTTTAGCTTGGCCTAACGGAGGAAGTCAGGCCTGAGTGGAGGGTGCTGTACAAACCACCGTTGCTGACTTACAATGGAGGATTTTACATGGTACAGTGGCTGTCAAGTCTTTTATCTCGCTTTTAAACCCGAGTGTTTCTAATGTTTGTCCTTTCTGTTTACAGAGGTGAACTGTTCTTCACAGTTTTTTTAGAATGCCCCAGACTCTCCACTTTCTTATTTTTTGTGTCTTTTGGGAAATTTTTCACTAAAAAGGTTTTTATCTTTGGTTTTACATGGAGTCAGTCAGAAGTGTCAACTTTAAAATGTTGTAATTGGCTTGAATGGTAGATGGTAATTTCTGTAAGTCGTAAAAGACCATTTAAAATAATCATGATGCTCTTTTAGAAGTGTTTTTTATCAGGTCCTTGAGGCCAAGGATCTTTATAGACTACATTGTACAATGGTTTTAGAAAGCCCAATTGTAATGATCCCTTTCCCCTCCCTTGATATTGTCCCTGATTTAAAAAATACATCCATCCATCCATTTTCGTCCGCTTATCCGGGGCCGGGTCGCGGTGGCAGCCGGCTAAGCAGGGCCCCCCAGGCTTCCTTCACCCCAGCCACACTCTCTACTGGGGGGTCCCGAGGCGTTCTCAGGCCAGACGAGATATATAATCCCTCCAGCGGGTTCTGGGTCTGCCCCGGGGTCTCCTCCCAGTTGGACGTGCCTGGAAAACCTCCAAAGGGAGGCGCCCGGGGGCATCCTAATCAGATGCCCGAACCACCTCAGCTGACTCCTTTCGATGCGGAGGAGAACAGGTTTTTGTGTGTGTGTGTGTGTGTGTGTGTGTGTGTGTGTGTGTGTGTGTGTGTGTGTGTGTGTGTGTGTGTGCGTGTGTGTGTGTGTGTGTGTGTGTGTGTGTGTGTGTGTGTGTGCGTGTGCGTGCGTGCGTGCGTGTGTGTGTGTGTGTGTGTGTGTGTGTGTGTGTGTGTGTGTGTGCGTGTGTGCGTGCGCGTGTGTGTGTGTGTGTGTGTGTGTGTGTGTGTGTGTGTGTGTGTGCGTGCGTGCGTGCGTGTGTGCGTGTGTGTGTGTGTGTGTGTGTGTGTGTGTGTGTGTGTGCGTGTGTGTGTGTGTGTGTGTGTGTGTGTGTGTGTGTGTGTGTGTGTGTGTGTGTGTGTGTGGGGGTGGGGGGGGGTAAGGTCATAGCTGCTGGTTGCAGTCAGACATTGCAACATGCGGAGGAGACAGCAGACAGACAGATAGAGAGAGAAACAGATAGAAACAGAGAGAGAGAGAAAGAGAGAGAGATTTGATTTCTGAAACCTTTTATTTTGGACTTCAACTACAGTATGTTGACACAACATAGCTCTTTTTCTTAAGACAAAACATACAAATAATATGAACAAAAAAACAACCCAAATTAATTAGTCAGTAAAGTAAAAATATATATATTAAAAAGAAAAAAACGAAACAAACAAACAACCAATCAAATAGACAAACAATCAACAAAAATCAACCAAATCCATGGTCTCATTCACTTCAGACGAGCCTGTCTCCAAATACAAGCTTACCTTCTACTACTTCACACAAAGTTCCTTTATAACACCTTCTGCTGCTGAAGGTTTCCATGTCTTTCATCTCTCTGTACAATTTGTAGTCTATAAAGATCCTTGGCCTCAAGGACCTGATAAAAAACACTTCTAAAAGAGCATCATGATTATTTTAAATGGTCTTTTACGACTTACAGAAATTACCATCTACCATTCAAGCCAATTACAACATTTTAAAGTTGACACTTCTGACTGACTCCATGTAAAACCAAAGATAAAAACCTTTTTAGTGAAAAATTTCCCAAAAGACACAAAAAATAAGAAAGTGGAGAGTCTGGGGCATTCTAAAAAAACTGTGAAGAACAGTTCACCTCTTGGGGGGGGGGGGCTATAGATGCTATAAGGAGGTGAGGGGGAGGAGGCGGAGGAGGATGGGTGGGATGAGGGACGCTCTGCAGGCAGGGGACCAACGCATGCGCCGGGTGCGCTTGATTTATTGCCCGCCACCGGAGCAGTGCTGATGATGCTCCTGTGCGTGTGTGTGTGTGTGTATATGTGTGCGTGTGCGTGTGTGTGTGTTCATGTTTTGTGTCTGTGTGCGAGCAAGAGTGTGTGTTCATGTGTGTGTGTGTGTGTGTGTGTGTGTGTGAGAGAGCGACCGTGAGTGTGCGTGACTGTCTGTGTATGCATGTTTTGTGTATGGATCTATGTTTTGTGTGTCTGTGTATGTGTGTGTGTGTGTGTGTGTGTGTCTGTGTGTGTGTGAGTCAGTGTGTGAGTGCGTGTGGGTGTGTATATGTGTATGTGTGTGTATGTGTGTGTGCAACACGCATGACTGTGCTTGACTGTCTGTGTATGCGTGTACGCATGCGTGTGTGTGTCTTTGAGAATGTGTTTGAATGCATCTTTTGTGTGCATGTGTGTGACCAGTGTGCCGGTGAGTCAGTGTGTGTGTGTGTGTTGTGTGTGTGTGTGTGTGTGTGCGTGCATGTGCATGTACATGTGCGTGTGTGTGGGGTGTTCCTGATGACAGCCCCTTATTCACCGGTGAAAGCCAATCGGTGACTAAATACACCGTTAGGTTACACGCTGCCAGGGAGGTGATACAGTGAACCCGCCCCACATTGATCTGTAAATAAACTGAATCACTAAATAACCACTTTGTTGGGGAAGCGGTCATCACGCCACAACAAAAGGGGCGGAGCTCAGTGGCATGCTGACGAGTGTTGAAAAGGTAAACCCGCCCACTAGCCAATTAAGTGCATGCTTATGGGAAACATAGAAAAGTATAGGATACCATAATGAACTTTAATGGTCAGGGATTGGACGGGTTCCCAGGGTGCACCGTGTGTTTCCAGGAAGCACGCAGTGTGTGCCTGGTAGCCTTTTATATATAAACCATGGCCTTATGGGAAAAAAAGAACATTACTCATACACAAACACACCATTATAAACACACAGAGGTCATAAATAATTGTATTTATTGTAATCTTGCGTCGAGGTGAAACATTTCACAGCCATTCAACTTTGATGAATTAATAAAAAACTTGATGAAATTACTTGCGATGACATTAGCATTCCCAAACATCTTCAGAGAAATCCCGGGTGGGGGGGCTGTACCACACTTGAATGCTAAATGAGCTGTTAAACAAAATCTTTTTGTCTTCTCCCCCCCCCCCCCTTGCACAAAGCCTCGGACGGCTGTGCTCTTAGCGGGTTGACATAATTGCTCTATGGCCGCGGTTGCGTCTTCCATACAGCGCATTATGATGCTAATGTTGTGCGGAGACGCACACAGCCAGGGCCTGGCCTCCGCCTCCATGCGTCACCGTGTCTCAAGTGATTTAGTCATCGCTGCAGCCACCGTGGGGCCGCGAGGGGTCAGGACCGCAGTTTGTATCTTAGCAACGATCCTTTCAAAGAGCACTTTATATATACAGTATATATATATATATGAACTAATGTTAATTGTTATCAGAATTAAACCTTGTACACATTTTAAGAGACCGCAACCTGCTCATAAGCTAGCAATTTAAAGCGATTTGTGCATGTAAAATCCTACATGTAGTCCTTAATGGATTCATTATTCTTACATACAGGACCATTAACAATCATTAAATATGTTGATTCAATAATCCACAATCCAAAAGAAATGTTTTGCAGAAAAGCAAAACATTTTAAACTCAAACTAAAATGATAGGAGAAATGTCAAAGTATATTTCCTTGCGCCTCGTGCGATACAGAAGTGTTCTCTAATAGCGTTTGTAGAATGCTACCCAAGGTCTCGGCTTTTTGTTTTTTTAAGACATCTGAAGCGAAAGTGTAAATTCAAACCTACACATCTTCCTCCTTAATATATAACCTCACGCGCTCTCTCCCTCTCCCTGCCTCTCTCTCTCTCTCTCTCTCTCTCTCTCTCGGTCTCTCTCTCTCGGTCTTGGTCTCTCTGTCACCCTCTCTCTCTCTCTATCTGTCTCTTAGGCGCACATTTTCCTTTCCCTCCAGATTCCTCCCTCTCTTCTTCACAGCACGTCTGCTCGGCTAACCGCGGATCAAAGCGTCGAGCGGCCGACCGCTAGCGTCGTGCTAAGTGCTTTAAAGGCCCGGCGCATTCCCGCATCCCGCCAAGTGTCTCTGCTTCTCACCGAGGTTCTGAAGATCAGCAGCACTTCAAACCACTTCGCAAAATCTTGTGGAGAAAAAGAAGCAACAGTGTGAAATTCTTTATTTTGCAATTCTCTTTTGTAAATATATAAATATATTTGTGAATCGAGAAACAACAAGAAAAAAACGAAATGAAAAGACGATATTGCCTTGGCTCGACGCCATTGTGAAAATTGGAGATTTGAGTTGCTGGAGCGCTTGGCAGTTTCTGTGGAGTCCTGCGGTCCAAGCAGTATTCTCCCGAAGTTACACCGATTTGATGGCGTGTGTTTAGACGTGTCTTTGCACCAAAAAACACGTGTTCCCAATTCAGAGGAGAACGGGGCAAACGCGGAGGCATGTTTGACATCAGACGCCAAGTCTAAAAATGAGGACTTTATTTTCATCTCTCTCTCTCTCTCAGCTGAGCCAATCCCTTTGTTTATTGAGATTTTCCTGTCGGTTGTTACGGCCGCCGAGAGATGTGCTCCGGCAGACCCAGGCAACCGGGTTTTTTTTCATCACTCAAAAATGTTTGACTTGCTCCAAAGGGTCCAATGTGTCATACAAAAAGGAAAAGATACCCCACAAAAAAAAAACAGGGCATTTTGACAGTGCTGACATTCACCACCTTCTACTATTCTTATGAAAATCTATATCAAGTGAGGAGCGGCACCAAGCATGCGTTTGAAAATATCACTGCACGCAATTGGATAACACTACGACCAATCAGAAGAATACATGGGGTGATGTATCCAGAGAGACGGAAACGAGTTTGTTTTGGAGAATAGTTTGACAGAGAGACGTAAATGTAGCCTAATGGAAATACCACGGAGATACCACTTTGGCAACGCAACGTTAACCTTGTAATATTCTTAGCCAAGGAATATTGAAATAAAGAGATGCAACCGAGTTGTCGTTTATGGATGTTTAATAGCAACTGCGCATGGTACCGAGCATGGGCGTAGAATTTAGTGGGGACGCTGGGGACATGTCCCCACCAATTAACGGAGCACCCCCCCCCCCCATCAGAACCGCAAATTAACGGAGCACCCCCCCCCAGACAAAAAATAACATGTTTTCAAAGTCATTAGAACTGTAATGGTTTTATTAAGTACTCGTATCGGTATTCGGTATCGGCAAGTACCCAAATGTAAGTACTTGTACTCGGTCTGAAAAAAAGTGGTATCGGTGCATCCCTAGTTTGTACAGATACTCAGTCAACATTTTCGACAGCCATCTTGCAATGTTTACTGACTGATTCCGGACTGATTCCGTCGCAGCGCTGACGTCATCTGTTTAGCCCGCCTCTGGCCCGCCTATATCAGATACACCGATGTGATTGGTTTATGTTCGGAACAACAGGAATAGCTAATGAGCATGTTACTCGTTACCAGAGTACTCGCTGAGCAAATTCTAATTGTGCTCTCGCGAGAACTCTGGATTTCCAGGGTATTTTAAAGGTACTATATGGAAGAATCAAGTGCATTCTGAGCTCTGTGGGTGCTGAATAAATAAATAAATAAATTAATAAATGAATAAATAAATAATCAGGGGGAAAAAATCCCCTCCCCTGTTGACGTGGATTCGTAGATGTGGGCTGTGTGTGTGATTAGAATGCATCTCCCCACCAATTAGAAGGAAAACAACGAGCACCGAACCAAGGAACCTGGCAATGATGTCATCATCTGACAGAACTTGATGCAGTTCTCAACTGCAAGTTCCTTCCATTCCTCCTCATGTGAGTTAGGCGTTTTTTTGTTTTCCTTATAATAATGTATGGTGTTATGTGTGTGTGTGTGTGTGTGTGTGTGTGTGTGTGTGTGTGTGTGTGTGTGTGTGTGTGTGTGTGTGTGTGTGTGAGGATGGGTGGGTGGAAGACATACTTGTATAACAAGCTTCAGGGCAGATGAATAAAATATCTACATATAATGGAAGGATACTCTGTTTGTATGTATGTATGTATGTATGTATGTATGCGTGTGTGTGTCTGTGTATGTGTGTGTCTTTTTGTCTGTCTTACTGTCTGTCTGTCTGTCTTTCTGTCTGTCTGTCTGTCTGTCTTACTGTCCACCTGTCTGTCTGACTGTCTGTCTGTCCGTCTGTCCTTGTCTTTCTGTCTGTCTGTCTGTCTTACTGTCCACCTATCTGTCTGACTGTCTGTCTCTCTGTCTGTCTGTCTCTCTGTCTGTCTTACTGTCCACCTGTCTGTCTGTCTGTCTGTCTTTCTGTCTGTCTGTGTCTTACTGTCCACCTGTCTGTCTGTCTGTCTCTCTGTCTGTCTGTCTTACTGTCCACCTGTCTGTCTGTCTGTCTGTCTGTCTGTCTGTCTTACTGTCCACCTGTCTGTCTGTCTGTCTCTCTGTCTGTCTGTCTGTCTCTCTGTCTGTCTGTCTGTCTGTCTGTCCTTCCATTTTCTCGGCCCGCTTCGAAGGGGCACATGACCGGTGAATTAAATCCTGCAAAATGCATCGCTTGTTAACTTTCTGTTCGTGTTGCAACAGCTTCAACATCAACAAGGTCAGCACACTCAACGTTATGAACGTATGAACGGATTGTAATGCTGATCATATAAGTATGAGTTTAACGGACACCTACATTCAACCCTTAGTTATGGGTTCAAATTGTGGCTTAAACGCTGCATTTAAAACCACGTAAAGCACACCTACGAGTTGATTATCCCGCTTATAGCACGGTCATTAGCCAACCATATAAAATAAGACCATTAGCATACTTTTGTGAAAGTTTTGCACTCAAAATCGAAATGTTATGAAGCAAGAGTTTGCCGTTGTCATGGCAAAGAATACCTCTGGTGCCTTTTACAACCGTGCTGGATAGTTGCGGTATAAATCCCAACGGGGTGAGTTAAGCTAAGGTTATGACTCCATCGCCGTAACTACTGCGGTACGAAGTATACAATACATTCTTCAAAATTGTTGTCGAAATAGATTGAAAGAAATGTGAAAATGTTTCGCTTCTCGGGTCGTTAGTTTATCAAGTTGATAACGCCAATCCAATATAATCTGTCAGGAATCCCATAATGCACTTCCTTGAACTAATAGACAGCAAGCGTTGACATGCATAGATTAGATTAGATTAGATTAGATTAAATTTAGAATAGAGAGGAGGGGGCGAGTTTCGGGGTTCTCGCATGTTCTGTTGACCGCAAATCTCAGCATCCGCATTCACCTTTGCGCATATTCATTTCATCGACTGCATTTAGTTTTGTTTCCTTATTTTCAAGTGGACAACAAACCTTTAAACGCGCATCCTGAGGCGGAACTGGATCATTGAACCGGCCGCGCGTCATACAGGTGTCGATTGTCCCGGTCTCCCTGGCTTATAGTCGCTCAAAGAAGACGCGGCAGCAACGGACGGTTCCGCATCCGAAGGACACGGCTGCACGATTAGTCTGTAAGCGTTTATGCTCGCATATTTCGTTCATTGGAATGAGTTATGCGAGCTACAGGCTCGTATCCAATTCCACCGGGAAACAAAGGACAACTGCATCATCTGCCTGACGGAGACATGGATGTCGGAGGGGGTTGCCGACTCAGCCATCGAGCCGACAGGATTTTCCGTCCACCGCGCGGACAGAACAAAGGCTCTCTCCGGTAAAGATCGTGGAGGGGGGGTATGTCTCATGATAAACAGATCTTGGTGCAACCAGAGTCATGTGCAGACCCTCAAGTCTTTCTGTTCCCCGGACCTGGAGTACCTGATGCTTATGTGCCGACCATTCTGGCTACCGCGGGAGTTTACAGCAGTAACCGTGACTGCTGTGTACATTCCCCCTCAAGCCAACACGGACATAGCGTTGAAGGAACTTTATGGGGCTATCAGCGAACAGGAGTCGGCTCACCCGGAGGCTGCTTTCATCGTGGCGGGGGACTTCAATAAGGCGAACCTGAAGAAAGTTCTCCCGAAGTTCTACCAACACATCACAAGCAACACACGGGGCGAACGGATCCTCGACCACTGCTACACCCCCTTCCGGGACGGCTACAAGTCCCTCCTCCGCCCACCGTTCGGCAAATCAGATCACCGCTCGATCCAACTACTCCCCGCCTACAGGCAGAGACTGAAGCAGCAACCAATCGCTGTGAAGGAGGTCCAATGCTGGTCGGACCAATCAGAGTCTATGCTGCAGGATTGTTTTGATCACGTGATCTGGGATGTGTTCAGGGTTGCGTCGGACAATAACATCAGCGAGTACACGTCCTCAGTCACCGGGTTCATTAAGAAATGCATAGATGACGTTGTTCCTACTAAGTCGGTTCGGATTTATCCCAACCAGAAACCATGGATTAATGGCGATGTTCGCGCCGCACTCCGCACGCGTAACGCCGCCTTTGACTCCGGGAATATGGTGGAATATACGAGAGCCCGCTACGACCTCCGCAAGACCATCGGCTCTGCCAAGCGGGAGTATAAGAACAGGGTGGAGGACAAATTCAAGAGCCACGACGTGAGGGGTGTGTGGAAGGGGCTGCAGACAATCACGGACTTCAGAGGGAGAACCAGCGGTGTAGAGAACTCCTCTACCTCCCTCCCTGGCGAGCTAAACACCTTCTTCGCCCGGTTCAACGTGAACGGCAGCCCGCCGAAGTCAGCGCTGCCTGAGGAGGCCAGCCTGCTGAACATCTCAGAGGCTGACGTGCGCAGAGCCTTCAAGCGGGTGGACATCCGGAAGGCGGCGGGCCCAGACCACATCCCGGGGCGCGTCCTCAGAGCATGCGCAGACCAGCTGGCAGGAGTCTTCGCAGACATCTTCAACCTGTCCCTGTCCCAGGCTGTTGTTCCCGAGGTCTTCAAGATGTCCATCATCGTGCCTGTCCCTAAACACCCCAAGGTAACCTGCCCGAATGACTGGAGACCTGTAGCCCTCACCTCGATTGCCAGTAAATGCTTCGAGAGGCTGGTCAAGGACTTCATTTGTTCCATGTTGCCTGCCACGCTGGACCCATGGCAATTTGCTTACCGTCAAAACAGATCCACCGACGACGCCATTGCCATGGCACTTCACACTGCCCTCTCTCACCTGGAGGGGAAGAACTGTTGTGTGAGAATGCTGTTTGTGGACTTCAACTCAGCGTTCAACACGATAGTTCCTGCCAAGCTCGACACCAAGCTCAGGAGTCTAGGCCTGCACCCGACCATGTGCAGCTGGATACTGGACTTCCTGTCGGGCCGCCGCCAGGTGGTGAGGATGGGCAGCACCACCTCAGAGCCGCTGACCCTCAACACTGGAGCCCCTCAGGGATGCGTGTTGAGCCCTCTCCTCTACTCCCTGTACACCCACGACTGCATGGCTATGCACAGCTCCAACGTCTTCATCAAGTTTGCTGACGACACGACAGTGTTGGGTCTGATCGCCGACGACGACGAGACAGCCTACAGGGAGGAGGTTGGATCACTTGCACAGTGGTGCCAAGAAAACAACCTCGCCCTCAACGTCAAGAAGACCAAGGAGCTGATCGTGGACTACAGGAAGCGGAGAGGAGAGCACGCCCCCATCTCCATCGACGGTGCTGCAGTAGAGAGGGTCAGCAGCTTCAAGTTCCTCGGCGTGCACATCTCCGAGGACCTCACATGGACCACGCACACCACACACGTGGTGAAAAAGGCCCAACAACGCCTGTATTTCCTCAGGCGACTGAGGAAATTCAACATGTGCCCCCGCATCCTCAGAACATTCTACTCCTGTACCATCGAGAGTGTTCTCACAGGATGCATCACCGTCTGGTACGGGAACTGCACCGCACTGGAGCGTAGAACACTACAGAGGGTGGTGCGGACGGCCCAGTACATCGTTGGAGGTGAGCTTCCCTCCCTCCTGGATATATACACCAGGCGGTGCGTGGCCAAGGCCAAACGGATTATTAAAGACAATAACCACCCCAGCCACGAACTGTACACACTTCTACCGTCAGGCAGGCGATACCGCAGTATCAAGTGATGAGCAGACTCAGAGACAGCTTCCACAGTCAGGCCATCAGGCTGCTGAACAAGTTCGGCATCAATGTCTAAATGCTAGTGCTAAGTGTTACTGCTAGTGCTAGTCCTGGTGATAAGTTGTTACTGCTGGAGCTAGCGCTGGTAGCAGTGCTAAGTGTTGGTGCTAGTGCTGTGCTGGTGTTACTGCTAGTGCTGGTCCTGGTGCTAGTGTTACTGCTAGTGCTGGTGCTGGTGTTAGTGCTAGTCCTGGTGCCAACTGCTGGTGCTAGTGTTGTGTCGACTGTCTGGGAAGGTATCCCGTGACATTCTGTGAATGTCAGCATATAACAATGTATATTTTAGTACATCGATTTATATGTGTATGGATATTTTACTGTATATTCCATTTCATTTTAGATTTCATTTACTTATTTTATATAGAATTCTATTTATAGTTCTATTTTCTATTTTGTAGTTTTACTCTATTTTGTATTCTTTATAATTACTGTCGGCTGTCGGGCGTTTTGCACAAAAAGTTTTTAACTCACTGTTTATACTCACGTGTAAATTGTGAAGTTACAATAAAAATACTTGACTTGCCCTCGAGTTGGGCCATTTTCATTACTCATTACCAGACCTACAGCTTTCTAGATGTTAGGTCTGGGATTTCCTAGGCTACCTTTAAAAAAGCTGTAACTTTTACAATTCTATTTCTTTAACACAAGATGTGCTAAATTATAACAACGGAGACTACCTGTACATATTACTCATTCCATACCACTTGGTTGAGCGAGTCTAATTCAGGTTGGGTTTTTCTAACTTTTTGCTAACTTTGCGAGAGGTCAAAAGGTCAACGTTCATCATCGCTAAACCAGCAAAACTCTTCTGCTAGATTCCCGTGTTTGGCTACTGAGTGGCGCGGCTCGCCGGCTGCCAGCAACACGCTGAGGTCAGAGGTCGACCCTGCCACCCGGGACCTTCAGCTACCCACCGAGCAGCAGGTCCGCGGATACGAAGTATTGACAGACGAGTAACGCCTAACAAACAGTGTTGGGAGGTTGGGTGGTTCTAGGTGGTCTTGTGGAAGATACATCCTGTCTGCCTGCCTGTATGCCTGTCTGTCTGCCTGTCTGTCTGTCTGTCTGTCCGTCTGTTTGCCTGTCCTCATGTCTGTCTGTCTGCCTGCCTATCTATCTATCTGCCTGTCCATCTGTAAGTCTGTCTGCCTATCTATCTGTCTGTCTGTCTGTCTGTCTGTCTGTGAGTTGTGCTATGCTATCTATCTTCTATCTGTCTGTCTGGTCTGTCTGTCTGTGAGTCTGCATGCCTATCTATCTATCTATCTATCTGTCTGTCTGTCTGCCTGTCAGTCTGTCTATGTGTGTGACAAAAAGCACGGTTACATTTCCATTCCACTTCCTTATCTGTAATTACTCTATTAATCATCCCACAAGGTGCAGCATGACGGATGTATTTTTAAACCCAAACACATTTCTGGGTACGTGCATTTGTTAGAAAAGCAGTGAACAATACAGCCCAGACAAAGGCTTAATACTGAGCTAAATGATTACATTGTCTTTCTCAAAATAGCCCTGAACCTGAACTCTGTAAGAGCGTAGTGCCCCGGCTCATTAATTCACAGCATTAAGACTCTTTCTTTTAATAATCCCAAAATATCTTAACTGAGGCATCGCATCTGAAAAGATTCTGTCTTCAGATCTCCACTTGGTTGCAACACTCTCATCTTTCTCTAAATTAAGACAGACGGATTTATTTATTTGCATAATTTATTCTCTGTGATAATTTCCTATTCAGGGGCTACGGAGGAACCCATTGTCTTGTTTCTTCGCCCGCCTTCCACGGATAGCGCAGCACTTACAGGCTCAGGGAGGAACCTGAATGATTGATAACTCAATAATATTCTGTTATTATCTATGTAGAAAATTTTGTCTTTTTCTTCTTAGCACGGTGTAACGGCATTAAATTGTCGTATTGTACAACCGACGGTGTGCTGAGTAAGAACCGAGGTCCGCCGCGGTTCCGACTGTGGCCAGAATTCAAAAGCTGCACTTCAGGGTCATTGATTTGTAAGCTATAATTATGTCCCCGCTGAATAATGGAATTTGGGGCTAGGCTCAGGTAAAGTGGTTTACAATATATTTATTGGAGAGTGGATCATTTCTGGTGGACTTTAATAAAATAAATGTCTGTGGGTGGTTAAAAAGGACGAAGAAGAGATGGTCCTTTACGTGCATTGCTGCATTCACACGCACGCACACAGACACACACACACAGACACACACACACACACGCGTACACATGCACGCATACACACACACACGCACACACACACACACACACCCTAGAGTGTGTAATCACCAGATGATGGGATATTGAGCACTTTCATCAAGGTTTATTAATAGTAGCATTGTCTAGCTTGTCTAGCTAGAGGGTGAATGCTTGCCGCAGACCTCCCAAATGGAGCGCTTTATTCAAAATGTCTCATTACATATTGATAATTGTCTGGTGAAAACGACGTAACAACAACAAGCAATTATTCAATAACTACCGTATTGTCCCGGTGCAAATTGCTATCATAATTTACAAGCATTTCAGTTCGTAATAGCAAATGTACAAAGCGTTGCTTCTGCTGCAATAAGAGCGCCGTCTTTGTAAGACATGTTCAGGTGCAATGTTGATAATCAGTACAGTTAGTCAATCGTCAATAACACTAATTGTTTTATGTTGTATTATTTACTGTATTCTCTATACGACCAGCTGACCAGCGGGGGGGGGGGGGGGGGATCCATATCTTATTATATCGTATTATTCACCACAAATAGCTGAATGAAAACACTTGTGTGACGATGTTTGGGGTTTCTTTCCTGAAGGTGAAACGCATCTGTTCCACGCGGTATCATCGTAAATCATCGTTATATCATCGCAAAGCTCTTTTTTTTTTTTTATGCACTAAGCAAGTTTCAATCACTGACAGCCGACAGAATTAAACTGCTTTACGGCGCTCCCCAAAGACCCCCCCCAATCCCCCCAATCCCAATCGTCCCCCACCAAGTGGTTAGCGGGCAGCAATCAGGCGCACGGGAGAAGGGAGCGTTGTTGTTGTTGTCGTCGGCCATGCTATGACATGAATACTGAACACCGGGTCAGCCTGCTGGCCCGGGTCTCCGCAGAGCTCTGCTTCTCCTCGCTGTAGGCGTCTCCCTCGGAGCTACACTATAGGGATCGGGGTACAAAACATTAGATTAGCTCACTGGCTCAAACATAAGCCCGCTTTATACTGTAAGATCATCTGTTGTCATCACAATTTGGACCATGGGGGTTTGGAGGGGATGGGGGGTGGGGGTGGGGGGTTGGGCAGAGGAGGAGGATGGGGGTGGTACAGGCTCTCTTACAGCCATATTGATTGTCTCTCACAAAATAGGGAGGAGGAGGACACACACACACACACACACTCTCACATATACACCATAAGGGAGTGAACGTGATGCCAATGAGTTGCAGGGAGACACACATGCACACATGTATGATGCACACATGCACACGTGCACACATGCACACGTGCACGCCCATCTGCCATTAAGGAGCTCTAACGAGCCTCAAGCCTCAGGTGTTTGGATGTGGGAGGAGACCCAAAGGAAAACTGGGAGCTCTGGGGAGAGACAGCAGGAACCTCGGTTGGTTCTCCAGGTTGCTGGGAAGGTATTTCCAAACAACTCCCACTTGCATTGATTATGGCTGCCGGTGGCATCAAGCATGGAGGAATATATATATATATACAATATATATATATATATATATTGTGTGTGTGTGTGTGTGTGTGATTCCATTCAACATTCAGTTGTAGTCATTGCCAGCCAAGGTGAACATTCTTGTAATACGTGGAAAATCTCGAGCTTTCCAAGATCACCCTTCTTGACTCTGTGTGCTGCGTTCTTTTCTTTGACTTCTCTTTAATGTGGCACGGCTCTTCTCTCTCTCTCTCTCTCTCTCTCTCTCTCTCTCTCTTTGGCATCCATGTTCATTGTTGTTTGTTGCTGTTGTTTTCTCTTCTGTTTGTCTTGTTTGACTGTTTTTTTTCCCCCTCACAAACCTCCTTGTTAGGTGCTTTCCCCCCCCCCCCCCCCCCCCCCCCACCCCCGCCACAGCCACCAGACGGTGCAGAACACGGCTGCCACAAACAACACGCGCACGCGCGCGGCGGCGGCACTGGAGGTGTTAGCGATGGCAGAGGTTGAAACACAGTATCTGGTATCTATAGGTCCAGAGAGCCTTACGTTTTTCGCTATTCAACATCCGCAGTGGCAGGGAGAGTTCAGATACCTCGGCAAAAACTTTGGGGAGAATATTAAATATTGTTCATTTGCGGCTGCGAGTGGTGGAGCGGCATGATGTATAACGCAAAACACCCAGTATTACTATTTACGCTTTGAGGAGTCACAGCCACGCCGCGGGAATTAAAGAAAAAAAGGTTTCTGGCGAGAATGTCAAATCAAATCCTGCTTATATGTTCTCCTTTCTGCCTTCTTTAACGAAAAAAAAGAAAAAAAGTCCAAGATGTTAAGTCTTAAGACGCTGTAAAACAAAACCAAAAGTTATAGCTTTGATTGAAATGAGAGATGAAAGTTTATAAGGGAGAACGCTCACTTTTTATTCGCTAACGGAGCAATTAAAGGCCCCAGGGTGGCGGCGGCCTCCAAAGCTAAATCATAGTGACATCAAGGCAAGCGCTGTTAGCTGTGTTTACATGGAACCAATTCGTCCCCCCCCCCCCCCCCCCCCCCCCCACACCCCCCCCCCCCCCCCCGCCCCCCATTTCACATTTAGGATAAAAATGGGTAACATTTTCTGCGAAGATAATGTTACCCACGGCGATTTCGTCAAATGAAATATGTTGTACTTTCATTCGCTTGACTCTTTAAGAGGAAACATTTGATAAATGTCTTTTGAAATTGCATTTTTTTCCCCCCTCTCTTCCTCTTTCAAACCGGGCCGTTTGCAGAAAGCAATGGGAATGTGTTCAACGATAACAACTTAAATGAAACTGCGCTTTTTCCCTGCACGCTCCGACTGTGACACCCACCAACCACCACCCACCACCACCCAGAACCACCACCCACCACCCACAACACCACCACCCACAACCACCACCCCCTCCCCTCCCCTCCCCCTTGTCTGTTGCTATTGTCAATGACACACAGTCACGAGGTGTGACATCGCGCATACACCATCACCCCATCACCCCTGTGTTCGTACACCACCCTCAATTATCCCGCGGTGAGGGTGAACACAACTCATTATCCATCACCGAGACGAGCTTCGACGGAACGCCTCGTTCACAGTTGTGCAGCCTGCAGCCGTGAAACGCACGGACACGTGGACAAGGAGTCGTCACTTCAATGCATGCAAAAGAGCCATGAATAGCCATTGGTAAGAGATAAGAGGGAAGCGTAATACAGTAGATTGCCGACACCTCTGCAACGTCTTCCTCACCTCTTCCAGAGGTGCTGAGAAAAAAAACGGTCGCTACCTGCAAATGTGACATCCAATGCTTAGCGTAAGAAGTATCTCATTAGAAGTTTCTATTAGAATAACGACTCCACAATCTCTCTCTCTCTCTCTCTCTCTCTCTCTCTCTCTCTCTATCTCTATCTATATAAATATAAGTGTATACAAATTATTTGACAGGAGCGATACATGTCTTAAACGTTTTCACTTTGAGCGATCCATCGAGACTCATTGCCACCTGGGCCATCACTGCCATTTAATGGCCAGCCGCGTAAGAAATCATTTTTTCATGATCAGAAAAATGGACAACTTGATTAATAATTCACGGATGTTTATTTTAGACGGCAATCTCCGGCTATTTGTAACCAAGGCGGCTCGTTTCATATTCGATCAATCTGAATGCCGCACGACCCGGTGTCAGTTTCGACGTCATATGTTTTTAATTACTGTAAACCCGGGCGCGATGTATTGGAGAGCTGTCGGACACGCCGGCCCCCCGGGGGGTGAGTCTGGCGGCGAGGACGGAAGGGCTCCCGTCACATGTCTCACACACAATGAAATTGATATCATATTGGAAACGGGACGATGTCTTGGGGTTGGATTAGAGTCGAGTTTATAGTGCTTATCAAGTGATTAAGGCAGTCTTTTTATTCAGCGCTAGTTGCCATGGATACGTGGCTTGATTTGATGAAAGCAATGTGTGTCTGGATGTGCTTGAGCCAGAAAGAGGGAGAGGGAGGGAGAGAGAGAGAGAGAGGGAGAGAGAGAGAGAGAGAGAGAGAGAGGGGGAGAGAGAGAGAGAGAGAGAGAGGTGTGGTGTCTTTGTGTGTGTGTGTGTGTGTGTGTGTGTGTGTGTGTTTGTGAGTAGATACTTGTGCATGCATGCAGGCATGATTTTAAGGGGTGTAAGGGGTTTGTGTTTACCTCCGTGTGTGTGTGCGTGTGTGTGTGTGTGTGTGTGTGTGTGTGTGTGTGAATAGATGTGTGCGAATGCTTGTGCACAAAAGTAGCCTACATATAAAATAGAAAGTAACCACCCCCCCATGCCCCCCCCCCCCCCCCCCCCCACCCTCACCCTCCCACCCAACAGATTTTCTCTTTTAATATAAAACACACATCCTCTACAGTAGGAACGTAGGAGCTCAGTATCCATGGTAACCTAAAGTCGGGCAAAGGACAAATTGGTCTACAGTCTTCCGTGAACAAAGACGGCACATTGACTCCGGAGAGCCAGTGCAGTGACAAACACTGATTCTGAATTATGAAATATGGCACATTTTAACCCACAACCCACAGCCATGTGGTAGCCCGTAAAACTGGCTACCACACAAACTGGAAGCAAAAGACCTCAAATAGAAGCGGAGGAAAGTCATTGGTTCACGGACCCTCTGGCAACAAACAGTGTTTGGAAGCTCAGATGTGATTTGACGCGATAGAACGTCAAACGTCAATAGTTGCTCTTGATATATTATATATATATTCTATGAAGAACAACTTGGATAGATGGCGTGAGTGAGAGTGGTTCCAGGGGCGAGGTTTCTGTGTGATGAATAATGCAGTCGCGCTCCGTGATCCATAAAGCAGCACATTCATAAAGCACATGTTTAAACACACAGCTCTCCACCCGCGTGCTCCTAACATGCGATACCCACATAACCGGGCAGTAGGGATGGGCGATGTGGCCTAAAATCCATATTGCGATATACATTGCAGCCTCTTGCGATAACGATACATATCACGATATATACATTATAATAGAACCATTTCAGAACAGGTTACATAGACCCTAAGGAAAGCCAAACTGCTAAATGTGTTTAAAAAATGAAAGAAAGAAACATAGTTTGTAGACATGCAACATTTATTGTGCAAAACTGTAATCATGCAGTAAACTGTAAACATAATGTTGCAGATAAATAAAGAACTGGTGTCTTTTTAAGGAACAGACACTGCGTTGCAGCCGGTTGCAGCTCGTGGCTCTGAATTTCAACATGCGTTATCGCGAGAGAGCGATAGAATTAAAATCTCTATCGTAGGCCATTTTTTTATCGTTTATATCGTATATCGTTTATATCGCGCATTACTACCGGGCAGACACACAGACAGACATGCAGAACATACACAAAGGAATGAGAGAGAGGGAGGGAGGGAGGGGAGAGGAGAGAGTTAGGAGAGAGTTAGTGAGAGAGTTAGGGAGAGAGTTAAGGGAGAGAGAAAGAGTTAAGGTAGAGGACAGAGTGAGATGGAGCGAGAGGGAGAGAGGTAGAGTGAGAAGGAGAGAAGGGGAGATAAGGAAAAGTAGAGAGAGAGGAAGGGGGAGAGATAAGGAGAGGTAGAGAAAGAGGGTAAGAGGAGAGGAAAGGAAGAAAGGAAGAAGAGAGGAAGGAGACGGAGAGAGACGAGAGAGGAGAGAGAGAGAGAGAGAGAGAGAGAGAGAGAGAGCGAGAGAGCGAGGGAGTGGGAGAAAGGGAGTTTGGGGTAGAGCCGAGGGAGATACAGAATTTGTTTGATCCTAATTACATTGTCCTGCTGGGTAGAGAGTGAACATCATTAAAGCCATTAGTTATAATCAGGGCCGATTAAGGCCAGGGCTAGCATGCACATGGGCGAGCCCTGCTCATCTAACAAGGGCACTGATGGGCAATAGAGTACCGCAGCTGGCCTAGCGTTAGCATCCCGAGGACGGAACATGTTGCAGCTCTGCTCTAAAGCCACTCCACCACCCCACCACCCCATCCCACTCCACCCACCGCCCCTTTCCAACCCTCCACACACACACACACACACACACACACACACACACACACACACACACACACACACACACACACACCGCTCTCCTGGGGCCACTTTCAAAGCACAGTGCGAGCGTCGCGCTTTCATTTCTTTGCACCCCCGTGTGTCAGAGTGGGGATATTAAGGGGGCGGACGCGCTGTGTACCGCCACCATTGTTTCATTGGACATAATGATTTATGACTGCGCTTGGTACATGCACAACCCTGCTAGATGGTTGTCATGTGTCATGCAGGGGGTATGGGGGGGGGGGCGGGGTAGCGGGGGGGCCGGAGTTGACTGGCATTTGATGAATTGTGACAAAAAAGGTCAACTGTTCAGCGGTTCAAATAGCTCGGAGCTGACGAGAGCCGGGGACATATTTGGCCACTCAAACAATCCACCTAATGGGCCGATTTTGGTCCAAGCGTTCTGTAAAATAACGCTAAGTTAAAACAATGAAGGAACCCTGCGGTTCACTGGCGGCGTGGCTGTGGTTCTACATTGTGCGCTTCTACGGTTGTGTGGTTGTGTGTTAACGCACTACGGCTTCCCAGTGTGTGTTTTAATATGCAATCACGGTCACCCTTCTATGGATCAGCCGTCGAGCATACGTCCCGCTGGCCCATATAATCAAATAGACCTTGTGTGTGTTTGCACTGGTGTGGAACACCGAGCCACTTATGGTATTATTTGTCCATGCTGCCACATTAGTTGTCCTTGACTTCCATAAAAATTAATTTAGCCCTGAGCGCAAAGGGAAAGTGTTGTGGTGGTGGTGGTGGCCTGCTCAGTATTCATTGGCTGGCGTGAGGTGTTTGTGTAGTCTGTGTACAGCCACAGGTCAGAGGTGGAGGTCAATTGGAATCAGATTTGATGTGGACGCATGTTTAATCCCCCCAAAGACCGATTGGCAATGAGGAAGACTGGAATATGGGCTGTCAATCTCTGGTCTACGTGCCGGTCATACCCTGGTCCATGTACCAGTTATACCCTGGTCCATGTACCAGTCATACCCTGGTCCATGTACCAGTCATACCCTGGTCTATGTACCTGTCAAACTCTGGTCATACCTGGTCCATGTACCAGTCATACCCTGGTCCACGTACCAGTAATACCCTGGTCCATGTACCAGTCATACCCTGGTCCATGTACCTTTCATACCCTGGTCATAACCTGGTCCATGTACCTGTCATACCCTGGTCATACCCTGGTCCACGTACCAGTTATACCCTTGTCCATGTACCAGTCATACCCTGGTCCATGTACCTGTCATACCCTGGTCATACCCTGGTCCATGTACCTGTCATACCCTGGTCATACCCTGGTCCATGTACCTGTCATACCCTGGTCATACCCTGGTCCATGTACCTGTCATGCCTTGGTCCATGTACCTGTCATGCCCTGGTCATACCCTGGTCCATGTACCTGTCATACCTTGGTCCATGTACCTGTCATGCCCTGGTCATACCCTGGTCCATGTACCTGTCATACCTTGGTCCATGTACCTGTCATACCCTGGTCATACCCTGGTCCATGTACCTGTCATACCTTGGTCATACCTTGGTCAATGTACCGGTCATACCCTGGACATACCCTGGTCAATGTTGTGGTCATACCCTGGTCCATGTAACTGTCATACCCTGGTCCATGTAACTGTCCCCTGGTTCATGTAGCCAATGTCAAACCCTGGTCCATGCTACTAAGTCATACCCGGGTCATTACTCTTGCCGTCCACTGTACAGCTCATTACCCTATGGTTCCATGTACCGATCAAACACTGCCGTCCATGTAACCATGTCAATACCCTGGTCGGCATGCTACGCTGTGATACCCTGGTCCACTTGTACCAGTCACACCCTGGTCCACGTTATCCAGTGCATACTCCTGGCCACAGTACCTGTCATACCCTGGGTCCATGTACCGGTGCATTGACCCTGGTCCATGGTACGAGGGAAAGAGGTAGTTACGGACACCTCACATTTTTTCTCCGGGGGGGAGGGGGGGGGTGGTGTGTGTGTGGACAGACTCATTCTGCATACGATTACCCCAAGGTCTGCCCTTTTTAACAGCAAAAGAAAGGGCACTGTTGATTAATTTGGACGACAACAAAAAAAACACCCCCCACCCCGCCCCACACACACACCGCCCTTCCGTCCCCTGGACTGTTATATAAATGACAAGGAGGAAAAACTAATCACAGAGCAACCGTGGAGCCCACCCCGACACACACACATAGACACACACACACACAGACTCAGAGACACACACACACAAACACACACACACCCACAAAGCCAGGAGAGCGGAGATGACAGGATAATCAGTTTGTTTTCGGCGTACTTCAGAGTGGAATGTGCTGGACGGGGCTGTAATGCATGAGAGAGAGAGAGAGAGAGAGAGAGAGAGAAGAGAGAGAGAGAGAGTGCAAAAAGAAGGTCTGAGGAAGGAAAACTGACTCCTAATAGACGCGATCGAGGCCTTTCTTTCTTTTATTAAAACATCCTTGTTCTATTGATCGGGGGGAAACAGGGGGGTGGGTTGGTACATCCTCCAGGAGGAGAGAGGGTTCTCCTCCTTCTCCGTATTTGAAACCCCGTCCACATCCGCAACAAGCAAACGAGCAGCCCTCCCAAAGTCTCCAAAGTTTGGTTTTCCGGGGCTCGCGCAGGATCACCAAAACTCAATACGGGAGGCTTCAGGCGCCGGCGGCAACAAAGCACGGCATCAGGCTGAGCTCGTCAGCGTCAGGAATGGGGGAGTAAAAAAAAAAAAAGTAGCCGTGATTCTCTCTGCTATCAGTCGTACTTTCTCAATGTGACAGAGACAGAGCGCGCCGCGAGACCGATCGCCGCACATCCATTCCGTCCGACAACCCGCCGCCGGTGTCTCCGCGGTGACGGTGTTTGCAAGTAGGAGGCTTCTCCAACTCCACAAAAAGCCCCTCCATCTAAATCCTCATAAAAAGATAACTACATTTCCATCCACATTTGATTTCCGGGGGGGGGGGGTTCGGTGGTGGGCTGCTATATTTCAGACAGTAAACCAAGCATCCTGGTACAGCAGATATTGGCGGAGAACAGCATGTCGACATAATGCGTTTGCTGAACCACTTTTACCCGTTTTTTTATTTTTTTTATTTAGATATGAGATTGATGGTGGCGGATATTGAGACGATTACACGATTTCAGATTCATGTGCCCTCCCCAAGGTCAAGAAATAATCCCCTTTGCTGAATGTCATCATCAATCTTTTCCCGCATCAAGTGCAAAAAACAGAACTCCGGCCAATCAGAGCTTGCCAATACAGCAGCCAATCAGAGCAGTGGCTTATTATCATATGATCGTTGTTCTCTGCGAACCCTAGCACTAACTTGCGTGTTTGTATGTCTTGGCATTATTAATAGTAGCCTACTTAGTATTGTTTAGCATATAGTATATTCATAGATGTTGGTAATGCACTCAGAATGACTCCCAGCTATTATGCAGGCAACCTAGCAGTTATGAAACTCCTTCTATTAACCTTGCAACTATGAATGCTTGAAACCTGCTCTATTCTTATCTTTATGTACCACAGTGATATATTGCTGTCTCCTTCAACAAATGTACTCTTTGTAAGTCGCTTTGGATAAAAGCGTCTGACAAATGTGATAAATGTAATGGTAAATGTAAATTACAACAACAACATTGCATAATACACGGTAAATACTTAATACATAATGAATGTACCGAATGATCTTTTAAAATCCCTGCCTTTAAAGATCCTATAGCCTCTTTTAGACGTGCAGCGGTGTAACATACAGCGGTGACAACGGTACACCGAACCCTTATTATGAGCCCCTTGTCAGCCAACACCTGTCTGTGTGCCGCTGAAGGCTGCAATGTTTTTCTAAATTGGTTTCACGCCGCTGGCGCAGGATTCAGGTGAGATGAGTGATTTGTCTTCGTAATTATCCCTGCAATCACCGTGGCAACCCAGGAGGCTTCCTCTGCCTCTTGTACAAAAGGACCACGTTAATGTGTGCTTCTCAGGGTCATCACACGCCCGCGCACACGCACACATATAAACGCACGCATGCACACACATACACACACACTAAGACACACACAGACACTCACACGCACACATATAAACGCACGCATGCACACACATACACACACACTAAGACACACACAGACACTCACACACTCACACGCACACATATAAACGCACGCATGCACACACATACACACACTAAGACACACACAGACACTCACACACTCATATGCACACACACACACACACACACACACACATATTTACACACACACACAAACACGCACACACACACACAGATGCACACACACACACACACATACGCACACACGCACACACACACACACACACACACACACACACACACACACACACACACACACACACACACACACACACACACACACACACACACACACACACACACACACACACACACACACACACACACACACACACAGACACACACACACACACACACACGCAGACACACACAACTGGAGACAGACGGGATAACACATG
>PIJE02002430.1:10000-21478 GCA_002895965.2 Coryphaenoides rupestris | reverse complement strand
GGGTTCCTAGACACTCACACAGATGCATGCACGCACACACACACACACATGCTCACACACACACACACACAGACACACAAAAATATAATAAATAAACATAAACTACAAAATAAAAGCCCTCAGTACTGTTGGGGGATGTAGCACAGGATGGGAGCTCATTATATTTTCTCTTCTCGCCGGTTGGAAATATCTCACTCTGTCCGCCAACAACATTAACATCTCAGGCCTATTACGTAACCTTTTGTTCGCTGTGCACTTCCATTGCTAACACACACACACAGACACACAAAAATCTAATAAATAAACATAAACTACAAAATAAAAGCCCTCAGTACTGTTGGGGGATGTAGCACAGGATGGGAGCTCATTATATTTTCTCTTCTCGCCGGTTGGAAATATCTCACTCTGTCCGCCAACAACATTAACATCTCAGGCCTATTACGTAACCTTTTGTTCGCTGTCGCTTTGTGTTCTTAATTGAAAGAGTTTAAAGGTTTAATTCGGTAAAAAGAAAGCTGCGATTTAAGAAGAGTCAATTATAACCGACTATGAGCATCTCGTCCCCCCGGTGCTCCTCTTAATGCAGCATGTTATGGAGCACACCTCCGTCACCTTTGCTGAAGTCTATCACTTTCGTTGTGAAACCAAAGGCACAGCCTATATTTTATTGAGTGGTAAGTGAGTTATTTTTACTCTAATTATCCCAGTCTGATGCAATATGAAGTTCTGCCAGTTCTAAAAGTTATCATATCAATTTACTAGCCGAGTAGATGCATCCCATTAGGTGCACGATAATAACAGTAATAATATCGTTTTCCCGAGCTGCTCTCCCTCGCTCCCCGCCGTCATTACATATGACAACGGTGCAGGTTTCCTTTTCGAATTCCAGTTGAATAACACATTTTTCTCTTTTTTTTATCTCGGTTCTTCGTGGTGACAGGTTGACACCAACAAACACTTTTAAGTTCTTCTCCTCTCCTGTTCAACAACGGCCCGTTTCCCTCGTCTTCTGTGGCGGCGCGCGTATTCGTTTCAACCGCCGCGCTCGCTTTGGTGGTAACGTCGCTTAACTAAATTTAGAGCCGCGGCGTTTCGAGTAAAAAGACACGTAGGCTGGCTAATTGTACTTAACAACTAAAAAAGGTGTGTGTGTGTGTGTGTGTGTCGTATATCTCCGGGGGCGGGGCCATCCACGCATGTGACGTTCTCCCGGCATCCGATCCCAGCGCTGGGACGCCACATCACCACATTTCGACACACACACACACCCACACACACGCACGCACGCATGCACACTTACACACACACACACACAGACACATATACACACACCACACACACACACACACACACACAACTATGTGATGGTGTGCACCAATTTCACAACAGCACATTCATTGTTTGCAGAAACTACGGCTAATAAAGCTCACTCTGATTCTGATAAGCCCAGATAACAGACCATTGATAACAAACCATTGACATGCTGCACCCAGTTTGAAATATCCTATGAATCGCATCGAAGGCAGTGTGTTCTGTGGAAGAATAAGCAGATGCACTTTCATATCTCTTTGGGGATTCATAAAATGATCATATTGTGTTGGGTGTGTGTGTGGTTGGTGGCTGTTTTTAAGCAGCATCACCTGGCCGGAGTCGGGCTGATTAGAGTACACACCTGTGTGCATTGAGTAATCAATGCACACAGGCTAAACCAGCCACCGCCACACACACTTAAGCAGAGCGCTCACACGTTAGCGTTGACCACCTTGCTCTGCCTACCAAACATTTCCATATTAGCTTATATTAGTTGATAGTTTACTCAACAACAACCTGTGTCCTGTTCGTTGGACGAGCCCCAGGAAAGCTACTTTGGCGGCATCATTACAGACGCCATTAAAGTGACTTAGCTCTCTCTTTGAGTGTGTGTGTGTGGTAATGGATGGTTTATCCTGTGTGCATTGATTATCCAACGCCAGGTGTGCAGCCTCACCCAACCCGAGAGTCTAATCAGCCTGATTTGCGCCGGGTGAGTGTTTCTTAAAGCCGGCTAACCACACACACACACACGCACACCACACATCCTATCTTCTATGATGTCACAGTCTACAGTTTTGTCTGCTTTTCAGGGCGCTTTCTCATTCGGGACTCTGGCTAAAACCCGAGTACACCTTGCTCCAAACTCCAGTTTTATTTGAGCAGTGTGAACGCCGTGCACCGTACGCAGGGGGGTCCGGTATCGTCAGTATTGCGTTCGAGTCCACTTGAAAAGGTGGCGTCGATTTATGGTTCTAGTGAAGTGTACGGTTTGTATCAGGTGTGAAAACAACCGTAGCCAAACGTTGGGGGCGGTGCCAATCGTACCCGGGGACGGCACGCAGCCATTTTCAATGTAAAAAAAACGCCCTGAGACTTTATTTGATCACCGCACGAGTTGTTCTCCTGACGAGACTTACTTGATGATGCAATCGTGCCTTTGTAATTGCATTAGTCAAACACTGCATTACACCAGAGTCCATTCAACCCTGTCCCCCGCCACCTCCTCGCTCCCCTCCCTGATGTCAACAAGGTTGCCCAAGCGACTGTGAGAAAGTGCAGCGCCGGGAACCAGCACAATGCGTCACTTGCCAATATTAGGGTCCGACTCACCGCCAGAGAGGTCGGAGAGGGAGGGAGGAGAGAGAGCCACGATAAGGCTACTCTCGGTGTGGAACATTTTCGGAGATATCTCAGCCGGCGCGAGCCAAAGCAAAGAGGTGTAGAATGTGTTGTGTATTTGCCCGGCTTATCTGACCGATATGACTTCAGACCTGTTTGTTTCACTCCGGCTGCGTTTGGCGAAAGGCAAACCCACAATGTCAGAGGGGGTTGGCGGACGTTGCACAGAATTTCTCGGAAAATGCGGCACCTGAGAAAAAACGGGCTACCTTTACATTTGTTTGTTTGTTTGTGTGTGTGTGCGTGTGTGTGGAGTGTGTGTGTGGTTGGTGGCTGCTGGTTTAAGAAGCCTCACCCGGGCCCCGAGTTAAGAGTCTGGGGTTTTTGGTGAGGCCTGCACACCCGAGGTGCATTGGTGAATCAACGCACGCAGGTTAAACCGGCCATCACCGCGCACACTGACAGGATAGCTCTGACATGTCAGTGTCTTCCACCTCGTCTGTCTCCAAAAACAACTCCATCCCTGCAATAAACCAGTTTATTCAACAACTCCCTGAGTCCTGGTAGTGGGGGAGCCTGGCAGAAGCCACTGGCGTGTGGCAGGAGCGTTTTCCGACAATACTTTCACAATCGCGGTACCGCAGAATAACAACAGTTGAATGACACCCACTGGCTAATGTCTGTTGTGTTATAAATAATTACCAAAAAGAACGCTGTCGCTGTAATGCGCCGTTTGATACGTTTGTCCAAATCCTCTCCACAGCCGATACTCGATGTCGATCCGGCAGGGGAACATTCAGTCGCATTTTGCTCGGTGCCCTTAAGTCAACATGACACACATGCCAGTTCCCAGCACAACAAGTACTGGGAACTACACATGAACCTCGCCATCGGGGGGAAACAGCTAATGTGCAGCATGGCCTGAAACCAGCAAAGAATCCCAAACAACAGGTCACTGATTATTCACGATCTCTATTGCAGCAGTTGATCTCAATCACAGTTTCACCCACTGTTTACGGTCTCTTGTTGTTGTTGTTGTTGTTGTTGTTGTTGTTGTTGTTTTCAGCCTTTATATACAAAACATTACCTCTGTTTTTTGTCAGTGAACATTACGATCCAATCCGAAGTTCCTCTCGGTTTTTCATTCGATCCGTTTTTAATGACTTGACATGCATACATGCATTTTCCCATCCATGTGTCCGAACCCGCTTGACCAGAACGGAGCGCTGGGATTTCATAAGATGCTTACCAGCGAGTCAAGGGGTGAATCCTGCAATAGAAAATTGGAGAAATAAATAAATAAATAAATAAATAAATAAATAAATAAATAACAAATGACACACAAACGCAATCTAAATCATCTCAATCTCCATTGTGCTGGTGTGTGTGTGTGTGTGTGTGTGCGTGTCATCATTAGTGACAGACCATTTAGCAGAGCAGCAGGTATAGGGGCCGACCACCACAAACTAATTAAATAAAGCAGATATCATAGCAGCGTGGACGGAATCATCCGCTGAATAAATAAATAATAATATGCATATATATAATATACTATATGTATATTTGTAGCCCAGCACAACATTGCTCTCCGCCACTCGGAATACATTAATGTGGTGAATCTGTGAAAGGCTGTGTGGTTGTTTCTTTACCCCCCCCCACCCCCCCTGTAATTATCTTGTGGAAAATAACGTAAAGATGGTGGAGTCACGCAAGGCGGTGTGATGAATTAGAGAGTCTAACAGGGCCGGAATGATGCATTATGGGGGACGGTGTTTGTTTGTTTTTTTTCAAAAGAAAAATCACCCAACTTGAGAATCCTATTAAGCAAAGGGTTGACTGTTTTTCTGTTGTTGTTTGTTGTTTGTTGTTGTTGTTGTTGCTCTTTTTCTCTCAAAATGAATGCATCTATGGTTCGACTGGATGTAGTTAACCTAGCTTGACCTCAGGTGGGGGGGGGGGGACTCGAGCGCACGGAACTGGTCTTTGTTTTGCGAACTCTGCAGACATTATTCATCGTAACGCCGGTGAATATCGCCGTTGCCGTGGCGCCGTCTATGCTTCTACTTCACAAAACCCCCCCAAAAAAAATCACGAAAACACAGAGAATGCGCCTTTATTGGAAAGAAAAAAAAGTAATTTCACTTTTATGAAAGAAATGCTTGGGCCCCAATACCTTTGGTTGTTTGTTTCATATTTCATTTTTAAAAGGGGTCTTTGAAAACATAAGTTCTGCCACGCTTGCCAAGGTGTGTGCGTGTGTCTGTGTGTGTGTGTGTGTGTGTGTGGTAAACATCCTCAATGCCATTACACACACACACACACACACACACACACAGACACACGGGCGCGCAGAGCCGGAGCTCTCGACGCTGTCGGCAGAGATAATGGACGTCGTCCATTTGACGCTGGTTTCGTGAAGGACGCGGCGAGGAGAGGCCTGTTAGACATGCCGGCGTTCACAACGTACACAACATCTAATTAGCCTCCATCAGATAGAGCCCGGCCCGCGCCGTCGCATCGTCATGCATCGCAAATAGATAGTTGTGTTTCCTAATTGTCCTCTCAGATGCAACGATTAAAACTCAAATTGAATTATCATCCTCGTGTTCCTGGCAACATGATTGTGCAGTCCATTAATAGTACATTCATTATGGTGGTTTCTTAGTTCCCCCCCCCGATTTGATTTCGCAATGTATGGGGGGGAGGCTGGATCGTCTTATAAAAAAGCTATCTCATTAGGAATTATGGGACGATGAGACACACTTTGGACTGATGCGTTTCATAAACTGAAGAGACACACACACGCACGCACACACACACACACACACGCACACACACACAGCACACACACACACACACACACATGCCGGTGTGCCCGCGCACGAGGCATGTGAACAACAGCAGAAGCAACAACAACCAGAGGAGGAGGAGGAGGAGGAGGACAAGGAGGATGAGGAGGTGGAGGAGATGGATGGAGGAGGAGGGGAGGAGGGTGTTTGTTGCGCCGCCCTCCTGCCTCTCCGCGCAAATCCGCCCGCTTTGTTCTCGTCCGTTTTAATCCAAAACTTGCGGCCCAGAGGTCCCTGAAGGACGGGCCGACCGCGCGGCTGTTTGACCAACAGCTTTTCCTCCGTGCAAACACTGCGCCGCGGCGACTCATCCGTGGGGCCGGTGGGCATGTGTTGTCCAGGTCTGCTGGTCTGGGCGGGAAACAACAACAACAACAACCCAATAAAATGACACCTTTGTGTCATCACCACACACACACACACACACACACAAATAGATGCCAAATACACACACACACACACAAATAGACGCCAAACACACACACACACACACACAAATAGACGCACACACGCACACACAAAAATAGGCCAAACACACACACAGACACACACACGCACGCACTGTTGCGTGTTCGCTATGTTATTTGTGGATCTCAGGGATGATCGAGGCCGTGTCTCCGCCTCACCACCTCTCTGGCCGATATTAACTCTGCGGCAATACGTGGTTTACCTATCGATTGTACGATTTATCCGTATTCCTACCCATGGACTACGCTTATATAACACCAACTTATATAATACCTTGCGTCCCTTCGGAGGATTGTATTGCACTCAGTATCTAGGCCTCATTTCATTAGTGATATTAATGTCCATTTCTACTCGGTAGGCGGCTACTCGTTAGGATTAGTTTTGTGACCCACTTGACAAGTTCTCCCTCTCATATATAGACTTACTTCCTGTATAGTCTTACACATGGGTACTCCTCAACCTCTTACAACGGTTGTTACAGATGAGGTTTAATCAATACCTAAAACCAACTGTACTTGTATCCGTTAGGTTTCCCGTGAGACTCACCTTTGGGGCGCTGGTGTCGATCCGATGTCTCGGTCTTCAATATCTCAGTGGTCTTGGAGAGGGCTCAATAATGGATTGGTTCTACACCCGGTTTTGTTTTAATCCCAATTTATTTATTTGCAAGGTGGGATTAGTTTTATTCTTTTGTTAAACAAGTTAAATCAAAATAATAATTTTACAATAATAAGCAAAGCAAAGCGATGTATGTATTCAAAGTTTATCTATATTATCTTTCTCTATCTAGAGTGTCCTATTCTAATATCCCTAATTCAGGGTGCTAAGTTAACCTCTCACGTCTGACGTCTGAGTCTCAAAGTCTGAGCTTGAGCCCGTCGTCCGCCTCCGGAGTTCTCATCTTTATACCCCAAGATTTGGTATCTGCGCGCGCAGGCTTCGTATCTCAATTTTTTTCAATACCCGTCAGCATCTTTCTGAAACTTTCCACTGTGTTCAGATTCATGCCTGGGCTTCAGATTTGCATATCACGCCTTATGGCTTTTTTCTTTTTTCAATTATGCATTAAACAGAACACTTCATAATATAAGAATTATGGTATACATGTTATACGGTGTATCAAAACACTTCATGATAATAACAACACTAAGGAGTGTGTGTGTGTGTGTGTGTGTGTGTGTGTGTGTGTGTGTGTATCTCCATCGTCATGTCTCTGCGTCAGCGAAACCTTAGTCATAAAAAAATAACTAAAAAAACACGAGACCAGACCAAGTCCACGGTTTCTCTGTAATTATACATTGTCATTAAAAGGCGTGAAATGTGACACTGAAGCTCGAGGCGAGGAGCGAGGGGCTATTTGGGTCAGATGGGCCCCATCTTCACTGTCATCAATAAAGGAAATCGGTTCACAACCAAGTTCAAGTGCCGCGTTAAAGAAATAAAATCTTATGGTGACATGTTGTTAAAAAACTTTACCAAGATACACAAAATCATTAATTGTCAAAGAATTACAGAATCATTAAGAATTACAGAACTGTACATGAATCAAAATACTTCATAATATAAGAATTATAAGGGTGAAACGTGTGTGTGTGTGTATGTGAGTTGCGAGGCGTGGGACCCCCCCCACGCTTCTACCTGAAGCGTGCTGCTGTCGGCGACACAGGACATGGGGCCCCTGGCTTATGCATTGTCACACAGAATGTATGCATAAGTACCATAATAATGAAAACGCTTAGAAAAGAATAAATCTTAAATCTCAAAGAGTTATAAAACAAATGGTTATAGGGCCTAATGGTTATTCTTTGTACTGGGAAACGTGTGTTTGTGAGTGTGAACTCCCCCACTCTATCTTTGTCTCTGCTGCAGACGAGACCTCGGTACACACATGAGGACACAGGACATGGGTTCATGTACAGGCCCGTCGCTGGTGTCGTCCGTCGAAATAACCCTTATATTTTACACATCGGTCATAAATGCGACGCAGAATTATGCATTGCTAAAGAAATACAGAGTTATTAATTAATATAGAATTGTTAGTCACATATGTCATACAGAATTATGCACTTTCACGGGCATCATTCAACAGCACACACACACACACACAGAGACACACACAAAATCATGCACACACACACCGTCCCCGACGACACGATTAACGCATGAAACGCAAAGGAAATGGCGGAGAGCGGTCACTCGGTTACCAAAAGAAAGGCGGGAGATTTAATTTGCCGCTGTTTGTGCGTTCGCGAGCCTTCTGCAGTGTGTCGCCTGGTATCCGAGATGACAACTTGATGCCAGGGGGGAGGGGCGTGGGGCGTGGCGTGGGGCGGGGCGTGGGGCGGGGGCGGGGCGTGGATGTCACAGGCTTGTTGTCCTCGTTCAAAGCGTGGATGGCGGCGGTTGAAGAGAAACTCATGGCTTTGATCATAATGTCATGAGAGCACCAGCGCCCGTCCGCATTGGGTCGGGAAATCGCGTCTCTTCCGTTAACAAAATAAGCCGAGGTGCTGTCGTCATGCGCGTGTTCGTGTGTGTGTGTGTGTGTGTATGTGCACATGCGTGTGCGTGGGAGGTACTTGTGTGAAAATGTGAATGCCTTTTTCTTCCGCTTTTACAAAAAAAACTGCAGACCCGTGTGCTGTGATCATAGATCTGCCATCTCACTGGCTCTAAATGTGCGCAAACACAAACTGTGAGAACCACGAAGCTCCCGAATGTTATTATTGACTGGATGCACACACACACTGGGTGGACTCTGGCTGCCGCAACTCAATATTTGTCCGCGGCGGCATGACCTAGAGCCTCCACCACCACTTGGGTGCCCAGCGGCAAGGCGTTTAGCCCGATCTGCCGGTAAATACGAGCTGTGATGAGAGAATCCTGACATCACCCCCCTCTACTCCCTTGCCCCCCCCCCCCCCCCCCCCGACACCATATATGGTCATCATTCCAGCGTGACGTCATTCCATTCCCATCATTCCGTGACATCCACTCCGCGAGCCGCGCTTGTCCGGCTCGGGTTGTGGTCTCACTTTACGAGAGTACCAGCGTCATCCCCTGTCAACAGACGGGCCGGTCGTCGTGTTGACCCCCCCGCTGCCGTTGGGGTACGTCTAGACAATCATCTACGGGAATGTCTGATGTATGTACATTATTTACACGTATAAATACACGAGGTGAAGAGTCACGGAAACAACGCAAAAGTGCAAGATTGCGTCTTTTTTTTCTGCCGATCTTTCATAAACCCCCCCACCCCCAAAAAAACCCTATTTATTTATTCAGCGCGTACGGTTCCTAGAGGCCGAACTGACCAAGCGGAAAAACAAAAAAGAACCCGGAGCGAATCGTCAAAAAAGCCGGCCGTCTCCTCAGCACGCGAGGGGGGCCCGAGGCGGACCTGGGAAGAAACAGCTAATGATGCATTTATGCGAGGTAATTCCCGACTCCCCAGGAAATTAACTTCATTAGACTGAAGGGCTCTAAAAAAAAAAAAAAAACGCGGGGCTCTCGAATCAGCCCGTCGACACGACCAACCGAACAACCATCTCCCCTTCTGTTCCGTGACGAGAGAAACGCGGCCGAGAGCGGGTAAATAAAGTTGGATTTGCTTTGTCTCCACGCTGAAGGTTGGCGTAACCTTTTACATGTGTACGGGGCAATCAGTCTTAATAGTAGTTGGCCCAAACGCTTTGTTAACCTACTCACGTTAGATCACGTCTAATAAAATGTGCCTTTTTGCAATCGGCCAGCATTTGGAACGGGAAAACTAATGAACTGAACGCGGGAACCCAATTAAAAGTTGACTATGAATGTGTATGTCAAAAGGTCAGCAATCTGTCTTACTGTACGCCGGGTCTCAATAACTTAACCTTGTCCAGATGGATTAAGAGTAAAAATAAACGTGAAAAGGGAAAAAAAATAGGAATAGAAGCAACTGCTCGGGAGAAATCGATGCAGCGCGCTCTCTAAAGGTGAAGTCATAACCTCGACGAGGGCGCTCCTCCTCCTCAGCCCCGGCCCCGGCAAAGTGATTAATGTTGCTATTTTTAGATCGTTTTTTTTACCGCCTTCACCTATTTATTTCATTATTTATCCCGTTTTCTAAATCGAAATGGCAGACGGCGACGCTGCCAACAGAAACACTTTGTCAGCAACTTGATTGCATTTACATGGTAGAGTGGAGCCAAAGCTGGAGCAAATTAGAGAGGCGAGGCGCGGCGAGGAGCGGAGCGGCGCAGAAAAACAACACCGCCACCGCCGCCGCCACCGGGACCCCCCCGGACCCCCCCCCGGACCCACCCCGGACCCCCCCCCGGCGGCGACGTGAGCAATTGTACTTTCCTTTGTTTAACGTAGCCCAAAATTATTAGCACCCCCCCCCCCCACCACCACCACCACTTTCCCTGATTAGCTTCCCACACTCTCGCTCTCACTTTGTGTTTTTTGACTATTTATTTAATATTTAACTCTTTATTTAGTTCTTTCTTTCCTTTGACAGTGGACTTGGTTAGTTCCCACCGAGGGGGAGGCGGTTCCCCTCCATGTTGAGGGAAGGGGGAGAGAGGAGCCGGCTGCCTTCCTCTCTTCCCCTTCCCTCAACATGGAGTTGGGGGGGGGGGGGGGGGGTCGGGGTGTGGAGCAGGAGGAGCAGGAGGAGCAGAGCCACAGGAGCAGATGCTCCGTGTTCTATTCATACACCCGTGGCAGGAAGGCAGATCTGCACCCGCCACCACACACACACACACACACACGCACACACGCACACATGCACGCACACACACACGCACACACCCCGCTACCCGCCGAATGTTCGTCATTATTTGCTGTAGCCTCGAAATCCGAAATGCCGCGCAGCCCGTACTGACACCGGCTCACCAGGTTAAACGTCGGAACGGTGGCGTTGAGCGGTGAGCGGCGAGCGATGAGCGATGGACGCGCGGTGATCTTCCCGTCATTTAATTTAGCCGCGCGTGAATAATGTAAAAAAAGGTCTGGCGGCAAACGCGCGGCGATAAAAAGGCCACGTTAACAGAGACGCCCCCCCCCCCCCCCCCCCTTGTACAGCAGCGGAATACTGATGCGTTCTCTCCGCGGCTTCTCTCCTCGCGGCGCGTGCGGTGGGCTGGGGGTGGTCACGTGGACCGAGCGCGCGCCGAGTGATTCCAGCTTAGCGCTCCGTTTGATGTAAGATTTACGGCTATAAGCTGAGCCGAGGAGAGCGCAACTGTCCATACAGAACGATACGTCGCGTTTTACTTTGCATTATAACACACGAAAGATGACAGACAGCATGCTTGTGCCAATATCGGTGGTCTCTGTGCAGACCTTAATCAAGCACAAGCGCGCCGCTGCTTTTGGATCATAACACCGCGAGCGCTGGGGTGGGAAGCTGATTCATATCATAGCCCCCACCACCCTCTCTCCCTGGCCTCAGAGTCCTGCTGACACAGCAGCTGGCAAAAATGTGTGTGCGTCCATGTGCGTGTGTGTGTGTGTGTGTAAATGG
>PIJE02002430.1:0-7500 GCA_002895965.2 Coryphaenoides rupestris | reverse complement strand
AAACAAACAAAAACACACACACACCGACAAACACACCGGCGCACAGACAACGTCAATACATGCACGGAGGTGTCCACAAGCACATCCAAACAAACAGACAAACAATCAAAGATAGAAAAGGTTGTTTCATTAATCACACGGCGCCTTGAAGACAGGCCAGAATGGGAGCTTTTATGACTTCTGAAAGTGGTCAATTTGACTGTTGTTTTTAATACAGACAGATCAATAGACAGACGCAGCGGCGGGGCTCAGCAAAGGCCAAACACAGAGTGCAGCTTAGCCCCGACTAAAACAACAGTTATACTGCCAGTGGGTGTTTTCACGCTTCCCAGCAAAAATCTATATCACCCCCTTTTTAACCATTTCACCATCATAAAAGAGGGAAAATATGTTTTTCTTTTCTTTCGTTTTTCTTTCTTTAATGTGTTTTGTTTTTCATACACACACACAGCGATCGAGTGTATGCGCGTCGCCGCTTAGCGGAACTCATAATTATCAACAAAGGGAAGCCGCGTTCATTAAGACGAGTCGTTTAGCGGGAAAGGCGAGAAGGTATTCCTGCTGAAAACAACAAACAGGGAGAACAGCGTTTACCAAAAAAAACAAAAAAATACTAATCTCATTACCGCTGAGATTAGAAAGCAACAAAAAAAAACGATTCCTTGCAGAACCAGGCGGCGGTGAAATGAAGCTATCGGTAGCGAGGAGGAGGAGGAGGAGGAGGAGGAAGGCAAAGTGAAATCAGTGGTAGCGAGGAGGAGGAAGGCTACGGTGGAGATGCAGACGGCCCATAGTAGATCGTCCCATCGGTGCGAGCCTTCATATATATCCATCACCAACCCCACCTCCCCCCCCCCCCCCGTTCAGACAAGCTGATGGTTTGGTCTGAAATCAGACAGGCCAGGACTGCCAGGCACTGACAGCTCTGTCTCTGTACAGATCAATAGTGATAAGCGGAAATTGATTTCGAGTTGCAAATATCAAGCGTGAGCGCGGCACATCGGCGGAGAGAGACGGCGGTGGCACAGCGGTGTCTGAGGGGTAGGCGGCGATGGTGGAGATGATGGCGGTGGTGGTGGTGGTGGTGGTGGTGATGATGGTGGGTAATATGCACATCTTCATTAACTCCTTTGAGAACTGTTAAGCACGATGTGTTATGGAGAGCGAGGGAGGGGGGTGGAGGTGTGGAGGGGGGGGGCGGGTAATGTGTAATGTGTAATATGTGGGTGTGTGGTGTGTGTGTGTGTGTGTGTGTGTGTGTGTCGAAGGGTGGGCTGATGGAACAAACATATTACTTTGAAAACGATCTCGTCTTTATAATGAGAAAGGTTTGTTATTGCTACGAGGCTATATGCCTTCAGTGGATTTTTCTCATATGACCTGTTTTGATTTGCAGCGATAGTGAAATTAGTGGATTGTAAATGATATGGCGTCAGGCTCACGGTATGCTAACGCTAGGAGGCCAACATAGGAGTTATTAGATAGCACTTATTAACCTTTGCAAACATTAAAACATTAGCATTGCATGCACGTGATGCATGCGTGTGATGTGTGTGGTGTGATGTGTGTGTGTGTGATGTGTGTGTGTGATGTGTGCGTGTGTGTGATGTGTGTGTGGTGTGATGTGTGATGTGTGTGTGTGTGATGTGTGTGTGATGTGTATGTGTGTGTGTGTGTGTGTGTGCACGTACGCAGGCGTGTGCTGAAATGTAATCTCCTTCAAATGCGTTCTACTTTCCATGTCTTGCTCCGGAGCATCGAGTCATAACAAACTCTCCAGCGAATCCTTTTATAAAAAAAAAAAAAATTAAATAAAAAAAAAGGAAAAGGAATTTATCGAAGTCCCGACCATCAACTATGTGGACCTTGACACAGAGAATCTGCGGTGAATGAGAAAGCGGCGACTGAGAGCCACTTCTGCTGCATTTGCCAAAACTCATTAGCCACACTTTTATTGCCTTGCTGAAGATCAAATTCCCTTCCTCGGCTCGGGGTTGTGTGCCGGGTTCAACAATATTCGCATTAATCAAGCGATCAATTTGCTATTAGATTGGGGAGCACCGGCCCACCGTCTCACAGCAGGCACATGTGCCCCCCCTCCCCTTACACCCCCACCCCCCGGCTGACGTGAAAGCTCCCTGCAGTCACTGTCAGCGACGAGCGATGTGTGTGTGTGTGTGTGTGTGTGTGTGTGTGTGTGTGTGTGTGTGCGCGCCCCCGTGTGACTCGCTGGGTGACGAGGCCTTGCGCCAAAGCCTGCAGAGGTCCATCTTTGCCACCCTATTAGCACGGTTCGGGCATTGACAGGGAGGGAGGCTAAAACCTCCTTCGCCGGGGGAATTTCAATGGGCCACAATTAATAGGATTAAATGATATATAGGGTCGAAGTATGACACGCCTCTTTTGCCATTGTGGTAAGTCTGTGAAAGCATATGTTTGGAATGCTAATCCACGGCTTCATGAAAAATGCAGTGTTTATTTCGCACACACTCGGACAGACACACAACACGCGCAACACACACGTACACACACGCACGTACACACACACATTTGCAAAGTCGCACAGCACCACTCTCAGGTTTCATTGTTAAAGAAGCATAAAGGGACAGAATGAGTCGATGAGGCCGTTTGGCCCGAGAGGAGAATAATCAGAGCATTACTGTGTCCCTCAGAGATCCGCTATTGAATGCATAACAATGAAGCTTGATTGGAATTGATAAGCCTAGGTCGCTCCTTTCCACTCAGTCATTTGTTCCAGCGCCACCTCTGACACGCCGCGGGATCGCCAGCGGGCAGCGAGGTAATTAGCCGATTGTTAACAAGGGGTCAACGCGCGCGCTCGCTCATAGCCGCGCAGTGAGACGGCTCCCCGGTTGAGCCGTCTGATCGCTGCTCTCGGCGGAGTATGACAAGAGAGCCGTGCCACTCAATCAAAGATCAATGTGTTGTGTCTGTGCATCTCTTTTTTTCCCTTCGTTGCAGCCCCCCCCCCCCGAACCGCTTACTGCTTACTGCTTACTGTCAGGCCCGCCGCGTAATACATGTGGTCCCACCGCCCCTGTTAACAAACCTGCCAAGGTGATCAAACGAACACACCCACTCTCTCATTTCAGTCGGCACAAGTGTTTTTTTTGGTGTGTTACTGAGGGGAATACTAATCGATCGTCCCATACTTCGCCACAAACCTTAATTAAAAAAACAGAGTGACACCTTAGCCTGTGTTCAGGTGGCGATTACGCTCGGAGCCTTCATGCCCCACCGGGGGTCACAGAACTTAACTGTCCACCTTTGACCCACAGCGCCACAGAACCGTCGCCAATGACCAGCCCAATGAATTTCGCAGCGCCAGGGTCCCAAAAAAACGGAGAGCGCTCCCAGCTGCATCGCCGCTTTCATCGAAAGCACTTATAGTATTAGGCCTCACATTCAGCCCAATCTTCATACACAGACGGCGGTGTCAACCCACGCAAGGGTAACAACCAACACGTCAGGAGCAGGTAGGGTTAGGTGGCGTCTTGCTCAGGGACACCTCGACACTTAGCTAGGCGGAGCCCGGGGATCGAACCAGCAACCTTCCTGTTGCCAGACAACCGCTCTTACCTCCTGAGCTACTGCTTGGGAACACCAAGGGCAAACCCAGCGGTGCGACGGATGCGGTGTCCCATGTGACCTCACCTTCAGTCGTATCCATGTGTATGCAAAAAACGCTGGGAACAATGGTGGGGCCAAACGCAGCGGCTCAGAAAAAGTATTGCAGCTAAACATTAACCCGCGGGAGAGTGGATCCGCCGTGACCACGGTAACGGGGGTCGCACGTTGGACACGTCCGCAAAAAACAATGCCAGGTAATGTGAAGTCATTGTATTCAAATAGGTTGCTCACACTGCTGTGAAAAGTCCTAGAGTGCCACTCAGCTCTAACCATTGTCTTTTCCATTGGAAACTATTTTAAACCCAGAACAAAGAGTCACGAATTCAGGCTTCGAGGTGCTGAAGCGACACCTTTGCCTCTGCTCGCGGCTTCTCGACTGGTGACTGCTACCAACGTCATGAACAATAAAAGATATTGTCCCCTGATGCCCCCATGCCCACACATGTCCACTTTTCCAAGGCAAACAAAGCACGGGTTAAAATATTGCAGAGGGTTTATATTACGTTCATATTTGTCAAATGTCAAGACAAAAAGTCAACTCAGTTCCTCCATTGACTCAAACGGCGTGACTGACAAGAGAGGTCATTGAGCGATAGGCCCACATGCTGTACGCCATGGAGGTGAGTGCTTTAGAACCAGGTCTCCCATAAAAGTCAAACCACTCTGGCTAAATGTGTAAATCCCAGGCAGGGAGTGGCAGCAAAGCACGCCTTAATCGTGTTTTACCAATAATCGTATTTAGTCCAAATCCTACCGGTCTCCTTATTGCATCACCCCTTGACAACATGAGCATTTACAACGGGGGGCCCGGAGGCCAACCTATCTTGATATGAGTGTAAATCTTGATGCTCCCCCGTGATATCCTGAGAATGTCCCACACACAGCTTTCAAGTATACCACTCTCAACAAGCCAGGCCTGCAAGTCAGAGTGCTCCTGGTGGGGGAAAAAAAAAAAAAAAAAAAAAAAAAAAAAAAAAAAAAAAAAAAAAAAAAAAAAAGGCCCCCCCCCGCCCCCCCCCCACCCCAAGAGGTCTCCACGAGGGAACAGAGGTTCCTGCATAATGGCCTGTGTGCCACAACTTTTGTATATGAAGCATTTTCTATATTTCCCCCCTCTAGCAAATTCACCACAACCCAATGGGAACCCCTTGTTGTTGTTGTTGTTGTCGTCGTTATTGTTCATGAGAACATGGACTCGGGTACAGTGGGAGGAAAAATCATTTATTTTTTTATATAATGAATGAAAATAATGATTTATTTTACCAGGAGAGCCTTTTTGAGATTAAAAAATATCTTGTCCTGGCCAAGATGAAACAGCACGGCAAGTGGTCCTTTAATGAGTGAATGATTTAAAAACCAGTTCCGTCAATTTGAGCTCATCCTGAAGCAGATTCCAAATTAGAAAGAGGGCAGCTGAAGGCTTTTTTCCTTCGGTCTATGCGAGTACCTGGAAGAGCTAAAAAAAAAAAAAATACATCCTGGGATGGAAGAGAACGGGAACCATGTGGTGAATCGTAGGGAGAGCGAAGCGCATGTCCGGGTAGCATTCAAGTCTTCAATCCTCCAATCGTGTTCACCCCCATCGCCGTTGGCTTGATTGTCGCCGTGTCCCCACGACCGTTCACTTGTTCGTGTGGTGTGGTGTGCGCGTGTGTGTGGTGTGCCGGTTTTCCTTACTGCTTCAAATAATGTGTCGCCGGACAATAGATCTCCCTGCTCCATAATACCCACCACTCCCCCCTCCCCTTGCCCCTGCTCCTCGGCCTTCCAGTGTACAGAACTGATGGGATTGCAGAACTTCCAGGGAGTCGATGTCAGCGACTGACATCCCCCCCTTCTCTATTCTCACGAGTACATTGTGTCTGCTGAATACGGGATGAATCGTTTCAGACTTACCCATGCTGCCCACAGTTCCAGACAATACAGACAATACTGAGCCGTTTCGTTTTTGTGATTCACCTTTACCTACAACCCAACTTAAGACATTTTACATTCCATGGCTTGAATATTTTGTGACAATAATGAATGACTAATGATGATTGCACAGCATGATGTGCTGGTTTCAGTCGTAGAGCGAGTGTTGGAATTCCCCCGTGGTGTTAAAGAGCCAGCCTGACTACTTAAAGCGTTGGTGCCATTAAGACTAACAGTCTGCAATACAATTTGAAAGCAACCACTTTCCCCCCCAAAAAAAAAAAAAGTGTAACAAGCTCGAAAGGCTTCCACTGCGTTTGCTGATGGCTAGGTTTTTCCAAGCTATTAAAACGAGACAAAGCCATAGAAAGAGCGCGGCGGTGAAGGGGGGGCTGGCAGACTCCTGTCTATAGATTGCGAGCCACAAGTTCACACACTATTTTTTACGAGGGTGTTTGCGTGTATTCTTGTATCCTAATTTGGAGGATCTAACCGTCAAAGTCGAGCACTCCGCAAATGATAACTAAACATAACATTCAAAAAAAGTTCGAAAGGCTCAGAGCAGCAAGGGGCTTCGATGGGGGCGTGGGAAGGGAAACCCAGAGGACAACATGGCCCGTCTCATTTGGAGAGACGTTGGCAAATTGTTCTGTCGCCGTACCAGAGGAATAAGGACACATGTGGCTGATTTATTTGCCAAATTAGCAGACTGGTCTTTTGTTCATCTGCGGATATCATTGGACGCAAAACTAGAACATGAATTCACTCTGAATAGACCCTATTAAAATTGGGTGAACTTCGGATCCCGCCAGATGTCTTATGGTGTTCCGGAAAATCTTCCAGAAAACAATGCATGACGTGGAGACAGACGTGGAGACAGACAGACCATGTGGTTTTGCTTTTTAGATTTACTAATCACCACACCACCATGGTATGCCACATGTAAACTCTGTGGTGAAGGGGGGATTAAACTAGGGGATAAAAAAATGATCTCTAAGGGGCTGTTAAGTTATAGGGCTAGGCTTGGTTATGTCTCGAGTTAGTAAGCTTAGTCAGTCAGTAAGTTAGTAAGTACAGTAAGTTCTCCATAACTGTATTATTACGTTCAGAATGAATGTGTTGCCACTGCGTGAGCATCCGCTCCCGGAGATGCTCCAGATCCATATCAAGTGGAAATGACCTTCACTCTGGGAACTGGTCTTTTCTTTTTCTCTTCTCTGCAGAGAAACTGGCCGGCACTCTCTGATCCGACGGGCATGGCAACGCTAGCACATATGTAGTGTCGGGGGCCACAGGGGTGGGTGGACGATCTCAAATGTTCAGCCTTCTCTAAAGCACACTATTGCCTTAGCCTAAAGGTCTAAATATTCAATGAAAGGAAGCCCTTAGTATGGATTTATGTTCGTCGAAAATAAAATAATAAATTTCTGGAAATTCATGGTCGTTGAGATCTTGTTCTCCATTTCCTGCCCAGGGACTAGAGATGCAAATGAGCTTTTAGCTAACTCTGGTACAGCTAAGAAGCAGTACACTGTCCCTGTCAAATACACAAATGAAGAAATAAATACATTTTAAACCAATCAATCAACCTCTACATCCAGTGTGTGTTTAGTGTGGAATTTTGTTTTTGTCTCGCCTATTTGTATGAGATTCACTAGAATATGGAGATATGGATGTTTTGGAGCTGAGGACAATGTTGTGTATTGTCACAGTTACCATCTATGTGTCACTAATGGACTGGCCAGCACTCTCTGCAAAAAGAATTAGATGAGGAAAACGGAAAACTAAATCCAGTTCTCTCGAAAGCATCGGACCTTAACTGAGCACACTGGCCCAAATATATGAAAGATGAAAGCCAGCATCCACGCTTAGAAGCTGCTGATCTGATCAAGCGGTAAACCTAAATGAAGGACAGCCCAAGGTGACACACACACA